>JAHDVE020005576.1:0-160264 GCA_022606495.2 Halesus radiatus
AAGACTCTTACCTTAGGCCAATTAGTTAGTAGTCAATGTCGTATACCCGTCAACTAGTCCAATCAATCGAATAATTTTTAATGTGTCACGCTTGATGTACACTCGTAATATAACATCAATAAGCCTGATGGCCGGGATGCCAGGGATGGTTACGGGCGCGGTGCTGAAATCACGCAGCGCGGGGGACGTCATATGGACTAATTTTTAGGATCATCGCAGGTTCGGACAAGCAATATGACGACATTTCCATCTTGCCCCCCATCCCGTCTTGTCTCGCCCTTCCCTTATTATACGTGATTTAAAAATATGTATTTACACTCTAGTACCATTAAACACATATATGAACGGTGACCGGATAATTCAACACGCGAACGAGTCGGCATACTTTTTAAAATTGATATAAATCATAAAAGTATGAAAATAAAAACTTAAATCTAATCTAACCTAACCCAATTAATACATATTTAAAAAAAAAAAGTTTATTAGGTTAGGTTAGATTAGGTGTTCGGGCTATGTTCTTTTTTTTCTTACCTTTAAAGAGTATAAAAAATGTGCCGATTCATACGTGTGTTGATTTATCGTGGAGCTTACATATATAGAAGGCAAAAACAGGGTTATAAAACTTATCTATCTAATAATTATTTATCTAATAATTTATTTGTATTTAATTTATAAGGTTTTATAAAAGTAATTACATGTTCAAAATAATGACGGCGATCGACTTTGCAACCTCTGGCGATCGTCCGTTTTGGTTCCCCATTCTAGAATATCGAAATGTCAAGATTATTTCGGGTATTTTTTAAGATAATTCAGTTTTAGAAAGTTTCTTAGAACACGCCTTAAAACAAACGCGCACATTTTCTAGAAATGTAATTAGTTATAACCACAGACCAAAATCCCTAAACCGTTAAACTTTGCTTTGTGGTTACGTCTAAGTAAAGTACAAAAATAGGCTGTCTAATGAAATGTTTGCATTATGGTTGGACCGTAAAATAACATTGTTGTCAACATGAACAAATATATTTATAATTTCTTCAAATGCTTGGTAACTTTGTGGCATCATTATTAATTATATAAATTGAAAATACACTTTGTATAAATGTAAATAAAATATAAATGTCAAGAAGATATTATAAATGCATTAAAAAATTGCAAAAGTGAAAATATTATTAATTTATTTATTAAAAGATGCATGCGCCTAAATATAATAATTTTTGCCCTACATTTGTATGATGATTGTAATTTATTGTTGTATTATATTATATTGTTGAAATAAACTCCTGCTGACAAGCTACTTGCAGTGGCTTAGCGGGTATAAGTTCCCACTGTATATAATTAATATTATACAATAAAAAAAAAATAAAAAAATAAATTTTAAAAATAATAAATTGACATTAAAAAATCCTCAAATTCCTAAATTATATAGCTTAATAAAAATTCATAAAATTGATCAACCAATTAGACCGGTAGTTTCTATTTGTAATGCCCCTAGTTATAAATTAGCATTTACAATTAACAGAATATTTTTGGATAGCAATATTTTCAAACCTAAATATACAATAAAAAATTCTCTAGAATTGGTTGATCAGTTAAAATCTTTGGATATCCCTAACAATGCATTTTTAGTATCTTTTGACGTTGTTAATTTATTTCCAAGTGTTCCACTTGATGAAAGCAAAATTATTATAAATAAATTACTCAATTCATCAAATATTCTAAGACCTTATCACAAGATTTATATAATTTATTTAATGTTATTTTAAAACAAAACTATTTTCAATTTGATAATATTATTTTTAAACAAAAAGATGGTTTATCAATGGGGTCTAGTATTAGCCCTTTATTAGCTGATATATTTTTAGACAATTTAGAGAATAAAATTTTTAATAGTTGCGCTTTATTATTAAAATATGTTTATTTTTGGAAAAGATATGTAGATGATGTGTTTTGTATTTGGACTGGGAATGAAAGACAACTAAATATTTTCCTAAATTTTCTAAATAAAATCCATAAAAAAATTAAATTCACAATAGAAATAGGACAAAATTTTAACATAAACTTCTTAGACTTAAATATTTCTAATGTTAATAATAAATTTGAATTTAATATATATCGTAAAGATACTTATACAGATATTGTTATACATAATACTTCTAATCATCCATTTTCTCAAAAATTATCAGCTTTTCATTCTATGCTTAGTAGATTAGTTAATATACCATTATCAAATAATAATTTTAACAAAGAATTAAATATAATTAAACAGATTGCAATAAATAATGGTTATAGTACTAAATTAATAAACAATATGTTAAACAAAGCTTAAGAAAAAAATTATTAAATCTTATTTATATCCACAAATAACTGATGTTAATAAACAATGGAGAAAAATATTATTTTTAAATAACAATACCGCAAATTTAATAATTAAAAACTTGCCAAATACTATCCAACCAGCTTTTTATACCAATAATAAATTAAAAAATACATTTTAAATAACAAAGATAAAGATAATATTTTGAATAAATCGGGAGTATATAAATTGATTTGTAATGATTGCAACTATTTTTACATCGGAAAGACTTGTAGAAATTTCAGTATTAGGGTTAAGGAACACCTAAGATGTTTAAATAATAACAACTATTCTGAATTTGCAAATCATATTTTAGAAACCAATCATTCGTTTGATATAAATAAAGGTTTAAAAGTTTTACATACAAATACAACTGGTTTACAATTAGATAAATTTGAAATTTTAGAAATAAGAAAAAGTGTTAATAGCGAATTAAATTTAATAAATAATCAAATATTTTTTAAAAATAGCTATCTCTTAAATTTATTTTCATATTAATATTAATAATGATAATTTTTATTTATATTTCTAATTTAAATGTATTATTCAATGTTTTATAATTATTTTGTCATTAACATTTTTAATCTGTTACTTACCTACTTTAATTCATTTTTGTTTATGCTCATATTTTGTATATTCTTAAATTATTGTTTTAAATTTTTTATCATTATTCTATACTTGAAATTATTTTTTAGTATTAATTTATTCCTGAAGATGATAGCATTGCTATCGAAACATGTAGAAATATTTATATATTTTAAGTAAAGTGGTATATACAAAGTGTATTTTCAATTTATATAAATATATTTATACCACGAATTTTAAAGCTTTTGGCTGCGTTACATAATATAAAAAGCGATAGGTAACCATCTTGCACGATGAAACCCAAACTGTTCCAGGCGCTTCAGAGTCCGGTACATAGGCTGTAGAATAGGGTGCCGATCAAGTTGTTATAGTAGCTGTGATGTCCAAGACGTCGGGCTCGCTCCTTGTCTCCAAATATTGTTTCTTTTGCAAGGGGAAACAATTTCAATTTTTGTAAATTTTGCGAACTGCTGTGGCCGGGCGTCCAGGGATCCGAAGAAGCGGAGGTCCAAGGGGAAGCTAAGTCAAAGGCAGTTGTAGGTCCAAGTAGAAGAGGTAGCGTTGGGTTGAGTGAAGAAGTGAGAGTACCTTGGTACTTGGACTTGGTAATGAGTTTACTGACTGTAACATAATTGCAAAAATGTATTTTCTATTGAAACTTCATGTGGAGGTTTTTTTTATGGTGATGTGAAATATAAACTTAAAACTATACTGCTACTTGGGGAAGAAATTATTATTATTATTATTTTTTAAATTTATTTATTTAAATGCCTACTCCTTACGGAGGATTGCTTTAGGTCTTTTGAATTTGGTAATTTCATTCTCGCTATATTGAGGGAGAGAGTTAATGGTTGGATTTTCATGTCCGGCTAGACCAGCGTAGAGTGTGATTCAATTAGCTCCTTTATCAGAGGAATGTTTGTGTCTCTGTGTAAAGTTGTAACCCTGGTCCACTTCTGCGCATATAACGCTAGTCGAATGTCTTTGTTTTGGAGGGTTTGTAGTTTGTCTAAGTGTGTGTGAGCAGCATAACCCCAAATGGGTGCTGCGTATGTAAAGCCTGGCCTTATGATCGTCTTGTAGATGAATAATTTATTGTTTGATGATAGCCGACTATTTCTACCTAGCATGGAGTGGAGTGCTGCTATTGGCTTATTTGCCGATCAGACTTTTTGTTATATGTTTAACCCACGTTAATTTGGAATCTAAGGTTAATCCGAGGTGATTTTCCCACGAAAACGGCGCTATAGAAGTAATCAAATTATTATTATTATCCGAGGTATTTAATAGATTTTCCCAAGGAAACTTTTCCCCAAACAGTATTATTTTCAGGGGTCGTTTAGGAAGTCTTCGTGTAAAGAATGTCGCAGCACTTTTGGTGGGATTAATTGAAATTCTCAATTTTTTACAATAATCTTAGATTAGAGCAGCTTGAAGCTGTATGCGGTGTGTAACAGTGGTCGCGACAGTAGACCTTGAGATTATATTGGTATCGTAGGTGAATTGAGAAATTTTAATCTTGTGGTTCATTGGTGAGGGGATATCGCTAGAGTATACGTTAAACAGATTAGGGCACAGTGATTCGCCTTGGGGAACACCGACTTTGAGTGGACGTTCAGAGGATAGAATATCGTCTAGTTTTACTCTAAAAATACGATTTGTAAGGTAGCCATATACCTTTTTAGTCAATGAGATAGGAAAGCCCATACGATACATTTTATACAATAAGCCGTTATGTCTCTATCTAATGTTAATCTTATGTCGAGCGTAAGGATCACCGTATGTTTGTTTATCTTGAAACCTTCACTTATGATCTCGACTACGCGGAGGAGTTGATAAATTGAAGAATGTCCAGGTCGGAAGCTATGTTTGAAATCTGGCAAAATTTTATTTTCACGAATAAATGATTCTAATCGAACGAGGATGATTTTCTCTAGAATTTTACATAAGCAAGGAAGGAAACAGATGGGTGATGGTTCGTGGTAGTAAAGTCGTAGTGACGCATTGTAAATGGCTCTTAAGGCACAGATGCCTCTCAACGGGAGGCATTTTAAAACTTTGTTTGATATGCCGTCCGGTCCGGCTGCTTTTTTAGTATTAAGAGAGTTAATAATTTTTTGAAGTTCATTCGGTGTTGAGAATTTGATTGGCAAGTCATCAGATTCTGTATTTAAGAATGAAGTTACTTTTGAATCTACCATTGAAACGAAAGATTGGTCATCGTGATCGGTTATTGTGGTGAATTGAGCTTCGAGGCTATCTGCAAAGGCTTCTGCCTTGTCTGCAGTAGAGTATACTACTCTGTTTGGGCCTTGAAGTCTTAGGGTTTTAGAGAGCTTCCAGAAAGCTGCTCTGTTATTTTCGAGAGGTGATATATATACGTGCCAGCGTTCATTGAAGAAATCGTTTAGGGTAACTCTTGCTTGGTGGGATAAGCGGTTATAATACATTTTTACAATGGAATTGGAACTTTTTTGCAAATTGTTTTTTCCCTATGCCTAGGTACGGACTTTCCGTATTTATACCCTCGAGCGCTGAGTCGGGCGAGACGTTGTATTTATACCCTCGAGCGCTGAGCCGGGCGAGACGTTGGTCAGTTTGCAGGGCGTCCCTAACTCGCCCGATGTGAATGTTTTATGAGTTCGTGACCTGTGTTGTGTAATCAGCAAAGAATTATACTTAACATCAGATTGGCGGTCTCATATTCTTCCCCTCAACCCGAACTGCCTTCTTCTAGCATCTTTATTTATGTTGTTATAGTGCACACAAGAAGAAATATGGGGTCTCAGGCCCAGTTCCAATCAGGGAATTCTTACTAATATATTAGGACTAAAGGTATCTCTTTATTTTATTACCCTTTAATACTAAAGGGAGTCCGGCCTGTCTTCCCGTGTTATTTATTGTTTTATTTTGTCATCCGAACTCTGTTAAACTTAACTTAAACATTGTGTAAATTAGTTATCCCAATCCTCAGCGTCGATTAAAACCCGGGGTCAACGTTTGGTAGGGCCAAGTAAATATCGAGTGGAGGGGTCTGTTGACTATTTCACATTAGCACTCTGGTTTAGTTATAAAATTTAGGGAGCTAGTTGTGAGAGGAGTGCGTGAGCCATAGAAGATGAACTATCTAATCACTTTTGGGATTTTTCACACGACCCGTCCAGTATACAAACAATCTGAAACACATTCATTGTATCATCCATATATCATGTCATTCAATCTTTATTTCAACTCGATATGATTTGACTAAAGAATTTGATTTACATCTAGTGCTTTGTCTTTCTGGGACGCCCCAAATTTCTTCTTCGATCTATTTGCGCATCGTATACTCTCCTGACACCGTTTCTTCATCTAAACGTCGTTCTCTCAATCATTTTCTTTACTTTTTAACGGACCTTTCTTCGAATCGTTGATTATATATACATTTTTTCACATATGCTAAAACTAAAACTTCTACAGGATTTAATTAACTTTTCCTGCCTGTCTCTGAACTCCGCTTCGAACTCCTACGCCTGCTTTATTTGACAGGTTTAAAAAACTCTAATATAAAATTTATTTTGCAAAAATTGAATTTGGTATTCTCTTTTTTAAGTTCAGAAAAGCTTTTACGAAAATACTAACAAATACTCGGAAAAGAGCGCAGTAAAACCGCAGCTATATGGGGAATTTGAAACCAACTCCTCAAAGTAGTTTTTCCCAGCATCTCTGTCTATAATCTTCATTACGAGCTCTGTGATGATTTTTACTACGAGCGACAAGTGCTTTTGTGCAGTGACCTCCCATAAAAAATTAAAACAAACTGGTATCATCATTTTAACACAATTTAGAAAGCGCGCCATTTAAATTCCCCGTATAAGTCATTTAAACGATGAAGCTAAGGATTTGAAAAAATGATGCTAAAAATTGTCAAGTTGGTCTCTGATAGGAACCCTGACAATCGAATCCGACTGATAACATTCCCGAGTATACTAAAATATCGGGACGTAGGTACGTACTTAATTGAATCGTTCCTCTCATTTGTGAGCAAACAGTATGGAATAGTGTAGAGTTATCTAAATATTGTAGAGTTATCTGAATACTGCAGAGTTATCTGAATACTGTAGAGTTATCTGAATACTGTAGAGTTATCTGAATACTGGAGTTATCTGAATATTGTAGAGTTATCTGAATACTGTAGAGTTATCTGAATACTGTGGAGTTACCTGAATACTGTAGAGTTTTCTGAACACTGTAGAGTTATCTGAATACTGTAGGGTTATCTGAATACTCTAGAGTTATCTGACATACAAAGCAAAACATCTGTTTATGTATCCCGCTTAAAACTCTAAACCGGTTATCTCTGGCGCCATGAAATTTTTGCAGAATAATTAGACCGCTTCTATCACGATACCCCCCTGAAGAGCCGCGTGGCAGAACTCGGACGTGAAAAACAAGCACCTTGTTGTAGACCCTACTATTAAATAGCCAGGGTTCTCACTCGCTCGGAAGACGTGGACCTCATTAACCCGCATCCGGTGCAGTCTCAGCCGTTGTGCGTATATAATAATAAGAGTAAATTTCTATAGCGCAATTTTGTGAAGGTTCACCTCAAGTGCTGCATAAATAGGGCCTAGAAGATTCCGAACTTTGTGAACGTGGACATATTCAAACCACATAACATATCGTAGAAGAATGTCCCCTTCATCAGTTTCTCTATATCACATCTGTGCTGAACCGAGTGACTTCCGATGCCGTCGATTGTCTGAATAACCTCAGCATCCTAATATGACCTCCACCAACTCTCCTTCACCCAGTGGCGTGCATTGCTCTATAACTAAGGGTAGGCTGTAGTTTTTTCGATTGTAATTGTTTAACATAGAATATTTTTTTCACGATGAGAAAGGTCGTTTTATTATTATTATCTGGTGATTTGTAAACATGAATTAAAAGTGTTAAAAAAAACAACAAATTTTTGACAAAAAATTAATTTTTCCATAAATTTGTGCAATGTTCATGTCACAATATTTTTTTAAGGTAGGCCCAACTTTTCAGCCTTTATGGACGGCACGCCACTGCCTCCACCATATGAAGAAGTACAGAATAATTTATATTAATCTCCATGGAGCTAAAATACATATTGTATCATAAAATAAAACTCTGATGTATATTGTCCTTTTTTTTTTAAATATTTAATAATACGGCAAAGCCGGGTAGGAACTACTAGTACCCACACACCTACTCATTAAGGCTTTTAATTAGTGAAAACATTTATCGGTAAAGGTAAATTTTTTTATTTTTATTTAATATAATAATTTTTTTTACAGAGAGTATATAAAAATAAGACATGATTCATATAGTGCAACAAAAAATATATTATAGCTATTCCTCACCATAAAGAAACAAGGTTCTTGTGTTTGGTGAGTGATTATCACTTAATTAATCAAATCATAACTTAAAGTATTGTTGTACAATAGCAGGAAAATATGAATTTGTCGTGTAAGTTTTGTAATTTATCACTAGTAATAGTATTAAAGAATATGAAAAGAAAGTAGAAGAAAAGAAGAGAAGATAATAATAAAAGACAAAAAAATCTAATAATAATAAAAATTAAAAAATATTATTTTTTTTTAAAATTGTTACAGTAGTTTGAGGTAATTTTTTAATCTATGTTGAAATTCATGGATATTTTCTATAATTTTAAGATCAGATGGCAGATTGTTAAAAAAAAGTTATTCCTAGATATAGGTATGTGTTTTGCGTATGCTTAGTATTGAATGGCGGGATTTTAATGTTTTGCTGATACCTTGCTGATATATTAAATTGTAATTTATTTAACGTTTTTTCTTTAAAGATTTGAATAATTGCATATTTTTTATAAATTTTATCTACTGTACGTACATTGAATATTGTAAAAAGCTTTTCAGTGGAAAATGATGATGGTTTTTTTAAAATTACCTTTATTATCAATCTTTGAATTATTTTAAGTGGACTTAAAATATTATCATATGTTCCCCCCAGCCAATAATTCCATATTTTAAAATAGACTGAACAATTGCATAGTACACTGTTTTTAGGTTTTCTAGTCTAAGAATATTTCTTAGTCTTATAAATATATATATACATTTTCTAATTCGTTTAACAAGTTCACAAATATGTGTTTTCCATTTAAAATGCTGGTCTATATATACACCAAGGTATTTAATTTCGGAAGTTGGACTAAGTATTGAACATGCTGGATTACAATTGATTCTGTTGCAGTTACTTTGGTGTATTATAATTTTTATTTCTGGTTTTGATTTAAATTTATTGATAGAGAAAGGAATAAATTTTGTTTTTCCAGTGTTAAGGGAGAGTAGATTATTATCGAACCAATTTTTTAATATATTAATATCAGTATTTGCTAGCTTGTTAATAGAATTCCAGTCAGTACCTTCAATTATTATGACAGTGTCGTCAGCATAAGATATTATTTTTCCGTTTAGCTTTTGCATGAATATGTCATTTACATAGATGATAAAAAGTAGAGGTCCCAGTACTGTACCTTGAGGTATGCCAAAATTACTTGTTTTTTTATGACTAAGTACCTCGTTTATTTTTACCACTTGAGGACGTTTGAAAAGATAAAACCATAATATAATACACGTAATGTACAATGTGACACATGATATTTAACATGTGTGTTCAAAAGAAACATGTTTTTTTTGTTATGTTGGTACACATACATTTATCATATGTTAGCATTATCAGCCATTTTGGATTAGTGGTTTGTTTTTGACAACTGGAAAGGTTAGTCACGTTTTTGTGTGTTCTTTGATTTTTTACTTTTCAAAGAATATGTATTAAATTTTGCGTTAAAAATGGAATAAAGTGCTCCAACGCACTTAAAATGTTGACTGGCATTCGGCGAGTCTACTTTGTCTCAAAAAAGTGTTTATAAGTGGCAGAAGCACTTTATAGAAGGCCGAGAAGATGTTAATGACGATGAGCGTCCTGGAGTTACAACCACGTCAACAAAAGCAGATGTTTATCATCGGATGCCATGTTTGGATGCATGAAACGTGTGGCAGCGAAGTTTGTTCCGAAATTGCTAAATTTTGAGCAAAAGCAACGCCGCATTAGTATCGCTCAGCAGTTGTTGAATGACATCGACGACGATCCAGATTTGCTCAAAAGGGTCATAACTGGTGATGAAACATGGGTATATGGTTATGACATTGTAATCAAGGCCCAATCATCCCAATGGAAGCGGCCAGAAGAGCCAAGACCGAAAAAAGCACGCCAAGTTCGATCAAATGTGAAGGTTTTGCTCACTGTTTTCTTTGATTACAATGGCGTGGTGTATCATGAGTTGTTGCCAACAGGTCGTACGGTTAATAAGGAATACTACAAGGAAGTTATGCAACGTTTGCGTGAAGCAATAGGGCTCAAACGATCGGAATTGTGGAAAAACAAATCATGGATTTTGCATCACAATAATGCACCGGCTCACACATCAATGCTTGTTCGTTATTATTTGGCCAAAAACAACACTGTAATCATGCCTCAACCACCGTATTCACCAGATTTGGCTCCCTGTGACTTTTTCCTATTCCCGAAACTGAAGAGACCAATGAAAGGAAAGCCTTTTTCCCACAATTGATGAGATAAAGTCAGAATCGAAGAACGAGCTGATGGCCACACCGAAAAGCGCATTCCAGAAGTGCTTCGAGGATTGGAAGAAGCGCTGGCATAAGTGCATTATATCTGAGGGGGATTACTTTGAAGGGGAGAAAATGGATATTGATGAATAAATAAATACTTTTCGAAAAAATTCGAAATTCACCTTTTCTTTTGAACAAACCTCGTATGTCTAAACATACTAGTAAGAAACTCATATCAATCAGCCAGTTTAAACTCACGCCCTGGATCTCTCCTGGGGCGCTATTCCCGATCTTTTTAAGGAAGATTCCTTACGTTTTTCCTTAGGGTTAAAGACTTCTTGATTAACTGCGAAATTCCGGTGAAACATAGTAAAAAGTTCCTAAATAGATTGTCAAGAGATTGTTTGAAAACACAAATTGATGAAATATCTTCGAGTGACATAAGATTTTGAACTAAAACTTTTAAAAACAATTATATTATATTATAATTAATTTGAATACTTTTTTGTTTTATTTTTAAATATCATAAATAAGTCTTCTAATGAAGAATCACGTTTTTTAAAAAGGTACCTACCTCATTAGATAGTAATGACCTTTTTTTGTCTGTAGTTCTAAAAGTGACATTTGAATTTGTGCCGACTTGACGTGAATTGTCAAAAATGTCAACATCTATATAATGTTTACTAGCTAATTATGTTTAAAGTAAATAATAACGTAATTGGTAACATACTTAATATTGAGTTTTTCTCTTGTTAAAATAACACAAATATTGAGTTTTTCTCTTGTTAAAACATTGCAAATATTGACATTTTTGATGAATGTCGCTCGCTGAATTCAGCTGACAGCTGTCATTCGACAGAACTGGAACCGTAGTTAAGTAAGAAGGCTTTAACCCTAAGGAAAAAGTTACGGAATCTTCCTTAAAAACAACGGGAATAGCGCCCCTGGTCTTGTTAAATCTATCCACAGAAGGAACCAACTTCATGAAAAGGCCAAAAGGTATCCAGATAATATTTTAGTACAAGCTTAATAAAAAAATACAGGAATTTATATAAAAATTTAATTAAATCTACGAAGGAAAATTATTATAAAAAGTTCATTTACGAAAATACATACTCTCCAAAACGTTTGTGCAATTAATTCGTTAAAAATGATATATACAGTGTTCACGCGAGTTTATTAAAATCTACCGTCAATCTGGTGCGATTGCGAAGTTCCCCCCATTCATTCCCTTCCTCCCCCCTCCAGTCCTTGCTTCCCGACTTGATCAATTGTCCAAGATTCCGAATCAAACCGCCGCCGGGACCACTGAGGAGAAGTAACGTGCTATCTGGTTCGATCCCGAAACTTCGCGACGAGCTGCCGGTGAGACGCATCTCGATATACCCGAGATTGCCCGGTTGACAAGCAAGATGCAAGCCGCCATGGGGGAACGACAGTGACAATTGGTGAGTCCTTTTCCATCCATACCACAGCATTATTTCGCAATCGCATCTTCATTTCCTGAAAATTGATATCGGGAAATTGAGTAACCGCCGCACCATTGGGCCTTTTCGAACCAGATTGAATTAAAATTAATTTAATAATATCCTTACACACAAAAGAATTCAGTGAATTTAGTACCCATATTGATAATTATTGTTACGGTATTAATCACTACACGCTGTGGAATCTGTTCACGTATTATTACATTTAGTTAACAGGCAATTAGTATATTTTCTCCAATAAATGCATCGCACTTCGTACGGATTACTACCTACCGCAGTCTAGTATTGGACATTATAACATCGGTAGATAATTCTAATACGATCTACCCACGCACCGCAGTCTGGTATCGGACATTATAACATCGGTAGATAATTCTAATACGATCTACTCACGCACCGCAGTCTAGTATCGGACATTATAATTTCAGGAAATAAGTCTAGCAACGATATACCTTGATTATTCACGTATACTGCTCGTTTTAATTAATTACGCAGAAATTGCACTGTTTTTGATTGAAATTGTTTGATTTTTCTTTCGTTGTCACTTTAGCATATTACAACAAAATGGAAGGTAAATTAAATAGACAGCTGTTATTATTGAAGAACAAGCGTGGCATCATTTTAAAACAAGCAAATAATTTACTTACACTTTCAAAAAATGTATCGGTTAGCTTTGAAACTTCAAGATCGAGTGAAGGATTTATGGCAGAAACCGAATCTATTGCAGAAATGAAAAAGAATTTCGAAAGCATCCTAGATCAAATTAACGATATAATTGTTACATTGAACCCGGATGACACTTCAGATTATTCAAGCTGGGAACAATTTGAAAACATTTATACACGCATCATAAGGCAGTGGTGGATCATGTACACAATACACGTTTCACACAAAATATAGGAATGATAGTGCCAATATTTCAAAATAAATATGGTCAACGAACCCTTGAATACATTGTACCATTTATATCTAACAAATTGCCGTACGAATTTAAAAACAATTGCCCTATGATGAAATTCTTATTGATGTTAAAATGTTGGCTTTTGGAAAGTAACCTTGTGTATTGATGGTAACAAATATGACGATCTCCTTGGTTGTATAGCTCCTCGATATCTTGTGTGTTTACTGTTACGGTGTTACTATTATATATAAGTCTATCCTCATTGTAACCATCCTGTACTCCTGTTTTATGTATGTATATATTATTATTTTATTTCTCAATTTATTTAATACTTACAGATGCTTTGATATTTCTGATATTTACGTAATATTAATATTTTTGTAATATTAATGTTTTTATAAGGTTGATTTTTTTATTATATTGATATTTTTTACAATGTTGGTATTTTTATAATATTTGTATTTTTATAATATTGATATTTTTATAATATTGGTAATTTTATAATGTTGATGTTTAAAATGTTGATATTTTTTTAAATATTGATGTTTAAAATGTTGATATTTTTTTAAATATTGATGTTTTTATAATATTGATATTTTTATAATATTGGTACTTTTATAATTTTGATATTTTTTATGATATTGACATTTTTATAATATTATTTAAATCGGTGTTATAAAATTGGACTGTAGTATCTCAATAACAAAACTGTAATGCTTTTTCCATTATTTTTTCTTTTTAATTTTTTTTCAATTTATGTACATTGATCGCATGCGCCTAAATATAATAATTTTGCCCTACATTTGTATGACGATTGTAATTTATTGTTGTATTATATTATATTGTTGAAATAAACTCCTGCTGACAAGCTACTTGCAGTGGCTTAGCGGGTATAAGTTTCCACTGTATATAATTAATATTATACAATAAAAAAAATATGCGTAAGAAATAATTTAACGCAAATTTCAAAGCCATCCACAAGCACCGACAAACATAATTATTAAATATTAACATTAAGTTGCCCACGATAGAATTAGCAAGTTTTGATGGCCGTAGCGAAAACTGGCTAATGTAATGGCATTTAAATCAATTGTTCATTTAAATCCACAACTATCGGATTCACAACGCGTACAATATTTAGTCGGAAAATTGATTGGACCAGCGAAAAGCGTCACAGCAGGGATAGTTCCAACAGGGGATACCTACAACATTATTTGGGAAATGCTAGTAAAAAATACTAAGATAAGCGATCTCTTGCTACTTATTATTTAAATAATGTACTGCATTCAAAACCCGCAATCCATAACGCAAATAGCTTGACAAGTTTTATAGAAAAAAACAGTTGGGCATTGAGGACTTATAGGATTTTTTACTATTACTGTGCGGTTTACAAAAAATTGACATTGATACGGCGCAAGCCTTTGAACTCTCAGTACGAGAAATTGAATTTCCCACGTGTAAGCAACTGGTGTCGTTTGTCCAAGACAAAATAAAAATTTTACTCCGAACGACAGGCGCGCGGGGACAAGCGAGAAATAATGTCAACTTAGGTCTGACGAATTCAGGCGGTACCGGACGTAATACCCAATCTCGCACGTTACATTCTTATATTAGAACGCAAACAAACTGCTCCTACTATCAAAGTGAGAGTCACACGCAATTGTACACATGTCCATCATTTTAAAATTTATCGCCGAAGGAAAAATTTTCATTCGCTAAAGACAAATCTTTATGCATTAACTGTTTGAGCCCGCAACATACACTTACACGGTGTAAGTCAAAGGGGACTTGTCATAAATGTCGTGGCAAGCATCACTCGCTTCTTCATTTTGAGAAGCCAAGTCAATCAGCTGACTTTAAACCAAATGTAGGCACAAGTCAATCTAATGACCCAGGGGTCTCAGTATGTACCATGTCAGCAACCGCGCGACAAGGGGGAACTACTGAAGTATTAGCTACCGCCAAGGTTATTGCTGTTGACAGAACCGGTAAAGAGAAAACCATTCGGTGTTTATTGGACCCGAGTTCCCAAAAACATTATATAACGTCACAATGTTGCGAACTTTTAGGTCTGACAATCAGTCCAGGAACACGTTTCGCGGTCCAAGGCTTAGGTGGCAAAACGCAATCAATGAAGGGAAACGTCACGTTAACAATTCAATCTAAAATCGATCCGTACTGCAAATACTTCATAACCGCTTTAGTCTTAGATAAAATTACCGCTCATTTACCCACTTGTCAAGTAAACGTGACATCTGACAACTTCATAAACATCCCACTGGCAGATCACACTTGGGCAATGCCAGGTCGGATCGAGTTACTCATTGGCATCAGCCTATTCCCAGAACTGCTCTTACCAAATAGGATAGCAACTGCTGGATTCCCAGTCGCAATTGAAACAACTTTAGGCTACGTTTTTATGGGCAATGTCCCAGTAAATACTATGTCTAACACTGCTTTAATGTTTTGTGCCACGCATGAAATTGATAATTTAATTTAAAAATTCTGAGAAATTGAAGATATCGGTTCGGAACCGATTTGCAGTCTCAAAGAGAAAGAAACTGAGAATATTTATAAGTCAATTACTAATAGTCTCGAAGATGGCTCATATGAAGTTGCGTTGCCATTTAAAAGCAACCCACAAAACTTAGGTGATTCTTTTCAAGCTGCAGAAAATCGGTTTTATGCGCTCGAAAGAAGATTTAACCGTTTACCAGAATTAAAACCGCTCTACGACGAAGTGATCAGGGACCACATGCACAAGGATTATCTGGTCCAAGCAGAGACTTCATCGAAAGAAAACGGGTACTACATCCCCCACCACGCAGTCAGACGAGATGATAAAATAACCACGAAGGTTATAGTAGTTTTAGACGCTAGCGCAAATACGACAAATAATTTATCTTTGAATGATATTTTGCACACTGGTCCCAGCCTACAGAATGATTTGTTTTGCATTTTATTAAACTTACGCCTTTTTCTTATCGCACTTTCAGCCGATATTCGTCAAATGTATTTATGTATGAATATCCGTAAAGAAGATCGTCGTTATCAACGTCTTTTATATAGATTCGATCCGCAAAAACCGCTCCAGGCTTATCAATATAATCGACTAGCATTCGGTCTTAAATGTAGTCCATTTTTAACACTTAGAACGATCCAACAATTAACTTTATGATATTTATGTAGATGACATCGCTAGCTCTGTTTGAAATGTACAACTAGCTAGCTGAAGAGCTAATCGCCATCTTCAAGTCGGGGGGGGGGGGGGGGTTCCAACACGCTAAGTGGGTATCCAATTCCAGGAATGTGTTAGAAAACGTTCTATTGGAACATCGTTTATCGCAAAGTGTAACTTTCGAAAACGATGCAACACTAAAAATCCTTGGTTTGCCTTGGCATCCCTCGGATGACATTTTCGCATTTGAAGTTACTCAATATAATCGACCTTGCACAAAACGCAATATTTTATCATCTGTCGCTAGACTCTTTGACGTGATGGGTCTCGTAGCGCCGATAATCGTACTCGCCAAGCTTCTAATAAAGGAGCTTTGGAATTTAAAAATCGATTGGGATGAAACCCCACCCGCAAGTATATCACAACGTTGGCAACGATTCAAGCGGAATTGCCATAAATATCTTCAATTCGTATTCCACGTCACATAGGCGTCGTGGAAGGATGCACATTAAAACTATTTGGTTTCGCTGATGCAAGCGAAAAGGCATACGGAGAAGTGGTATATGCGCACGTGGCCACTCCTGATAACCTAACTCAAGTGGAATTAGTTTGTGCCAAATCAAAGGTAGCACCGTTGAAAGTTGTCTCTTTAGCACGCTTAGAGTTATGCGCAGCATTATTACTGTCACAACTTTTAAAAAAGGTGATAGATAATTACTCCGCGAGGTATAGTATTCAATCAATATTTGCATTTTCGGACTCGACGGTAGTATTGAGTTGGATCCATTCATCACGTCACCGCTGGCAAACCTTTGTTGCCAATCGCGTAACCAAAATACACGAAAATCTGCCCAACACTCATTTTTACTATATAAAAGGGACAGAAAATCCCAGTGATTGTCTCTGCGGGGCTTATTGTCAGCCCAATTGGTAGAACATAAGTTATGGCTGAACGGACCTCCATGGATTCGGTATTCAAACAAATTCAATCAAACCTTTCATTAATGATAATGTACAAGTGCGAGGAAAAAAAGGTATCCTTTGTAACTTACGAATCATATAAATAACACGTAATTTATACATTGTCGCAAAAATTCTCTTCCTGGAGTAAGTATGTTCCATCGGTTTCTTATTTACTAAAGTTGACAAAAAAATTACCTACAGGACTAATCACTGCCACGGATTTAACTCTAGCAGAATGTGAAATCTTTCGTGCGTTACAAAAAATATACTTTCATCAAGAAATCGAAAACCTTAACACCGATAAACCATGCTTGGCAAATCTTAGAAACCTCAACCCATTTTTAGATCGTGGAATAATTCGAGTTGGTGGACGACTCGCAAATTCTGAGGAAAGTCATAACTACAAACACCCAATATTTTTACCGCGGCGCGATCAAATTATAAATTTATTAATCGACCATTTCCATAAGAAAAATTGCCACTCAGGCCCCGAAACACTGATGTCCATTTTAAGACAGCAGTTTTGGTTATTATCTGCAAGAGGTATTATCCGCAAGAGGTATTATCCGCAAGAGGTATTATCCGCCAGAGAATTCATAAATGTTATGTTTGCTTTCGCTTCAATCATAAAGCCACACACCCTATAATGGCAGATTTACCTGCAGCTCGTGTGAATCAAGTCGAGAAAGCCTTTACACATACCGGTTGTGACTACGCCGGTCCGTTTAGCTGCACCCCTACACGACGTAGAGGTGTTAGAACACAAAAGGCATACTTATGCCTTTTCACATGCCTGACCACTCGTGCAGTTCATCTAGAACTCGCCGCTGATTGAAGTACAGAAAGTTTTTTTATCCGCATTCAAACGATTCTTGTCAAGACGCGGTGCTGTCCAATTTATCTATTCTGATCACGGGACCAACTTTGTTGGAACTCAGTCTTATTTGTCGGAACTGCATGACTTCCTCTCAAAGGAATACCATCAATATTGGGAACAGGAACTCTCACAACATCGCATTATTTGGAAATTAATCCCTCCTAATGCCCCACACTTCGGGGGATGTTGGGAATGTAATTTTAAATGTGTTAAAACCCATTTATTTCGAACAATCGGGAAACAAATATTAACACATGAAGAGCTCTACACTGTATTATCACAGATAGAAGCATTACTTAACTCACGCCCTTTGTCGGTACTTAGTTCAGATCCCGCAGAACCTACGGCATTGACGCCTGCTCATCTTTTAAATGTCGCTCCTCTTAAATATTTGCCAGCTGCACCCATTGATGAAGCATTTACCGTTGCTCAACTATTGCGACGTCACCAATTGTTGGACAGCATGGTACAATCATTTTGGAGACGATGGAGAGTGGAATATCTGCACAAGGCAGACAAAGGTGGAATACAAATTCGCAGCCCATAACAAAGGGCATGGTAGTTGTGGTGACACAAGACAACATCGCTCCATTACATTGGCCTTTGGGATGTATAACTGAAATATTCCCTGGTAAAGATGGGATAACTCACGTCGCCTTAGTAAAAACAAAGAATGGGATTTATCGTCGACCAGTCGTTAAATTGTGTCCTCTACCTTCACAATAAATTTAACGACATCTTAGGATAAGTTAGCTCGTAGTACGTTTATTGTAAGCTCAATAAAATAATTTATTAGTTAATTAACAGATATACATAGATAATAAAACACTCTTCTAGTTTAGTTATCCACCGTAGGTTCAGTATGGACAATTTCACTGAATTCTTTTGCATAATTTGTTTTAATCTTACTTTGGTCTAATTGACCAGTCCGGTCAAGGTGGGGGGCAATGTTCACGCGAGTTTATTAAAATCTACCGTCAATCAGGTGCGATTGCGAAGTCCCCCCATTCATTCCATTCCTCCCCCCTCCAGTTCGTGTTTCCCGACTTGATCAGTTGTCCAAGATTCCGTATCAAACCGCCGCCGGGACCACTGAGGAGAAGTAACGCGCTATCGGGTTTGATCCCGAAACTTCGCGACGAGCTGTCGGTGAGAATACTAAAAAATAATAATGTCGAGTAAATGTTATGTCTTGATGAGGAAAGCTTCGCTTTCGAAACATGTTGAAAACACTATAACTAAAATACATGTATAATCAAGTGTACAGTGGTTTTTAAACTAGATACATGAAATGCGCCCTTGAGGTGATTTTTCACAAAAACTGCACTATACAAATCATCCAATTATTATTATTATTATACGTAAAGAGGAAAATAGAAAATAATATAATAACAGTAGGTAATATGTAACAAATAGAAATGCATAGTTATAAGTTGAGGTTTCGCATAACCCGCCTCACTAGGCACTAGGCTAGCCTGTGTTGAGGCACTCATTTTGCATTTTATTTTATAATACCTGTTCATTAAATGGTTAAATCAATAACTTCGAATTTGGGTGAGTGCGTCGGTAAAGGCCCTGTCATTACTTTTAATCCAATTTTTTATATTATGTTTGAATTTTTTTTGTGAATTAGATTTTTTGATGCTATCTGGAAGAATGTTGAAAATTCTTATTGCAAAGTACCTAATATTTCATTACCCAAAAGTAGTTACTGGAATTTGGAGTAAATCTTTGTTAGTATTTCTAGTAATGCGAGTGTTTAGTCTTTTTTCATGTTATTTATGTTTGTATAAAGATGAGTGAGTATGTAGTGAGTCTCGACTCTGCCATTACTAGGCGTTTCAAACCCTTTAATATTTAAAAAAATTAAATAAAAATACTGTATCTATGCAGAAATAATATATATATTGAAGAACAAATTAAAATTTTAATACTTTCACACTTTTTATATTTAAGGGCGAAGACTCAAAGAAAGCGCTAAACGTCACTTTGCGGGTTGCTAACGTCAGAAATATAACAAATAATTTATCTGTAAATTCTATACGAGTAGTTAGGAAAATGTCTAAGGTTCCCAATGGCGACAATTCTTAAACTACAATGCTTTCCATTCTATATGAAATATGTACTGCAATTTTAAGAAAAACGCTAAAAGTGCCTTCACTGTTTTGTTAACTACGCATACCACAAACATTTTTAATAAAAATCCTTCTATAATTCCAGTTTAATAAAGGTTAAAAACCGATTGAGTTCATTCGAAATAATACAGAGTACCTACATTTCTACTGTTATTCACTTAAAGTTTATGAAATATTTTATTCTATTGCGCCATATAAAATTCCATACAAAAGAATTACGCCGTGCGCTGGTCATTGAATTTCACGAGAGCGGGTCATTCACGAGTCGACTCCAGAGGCGGGAGCACGCATGTATTTACTGACATTATTTGCTACACAGCTACGAGATATTTAATTTGATTAGTATGAGGAACGCTGAGAAAACCGGTGTTATTCGATCGGGGGTAAGCAGAAATTAAATCATTATTCTCCAACTAAATTAATTTGAAATCGTCTCTTAATAAATTGTTTTCTTTTTAGTTATTCAAAATGGGAAAAAATAAAGGCAGACATGCGTATAATGTACAAAATAATAGACCTGTTTCCTGGAAGAAAAAAAAAAGACTAAGGTAATAATAATATTATTGAAATAGATGTTTTCAGGGGACATATCGAACTTCTAGAATTTTTAAACGATTTCTATCAAAGCGGGTACAATGGAGTTCGGGGGTTAACTGAATTCGAATCTAATGTCAAAATGCATAATTTTGGTTGCAATTTTGAATTTCTTGGGTTCTCTACCGATTTCGTACAAAATCGGGATTAGGTTGTTTGGAATTGTACTGAACTCGAATCTAATATCAAAATGCATAATTTTGGTGGCAATTTTGAATTTCTTGAGTTCTCAACCGATTTCGTTCAAAATCGGGATTAGGGTGTTTGGAAATGTACTGAACTCGAATTGAACGTCAAATTGCATCATTTCAGAGGCCATTTTGAATTTTGTGTTCTCTGCCGATTTCGTTAAAAATTTGAATTAGGATGTTATGAGATGCACTGAACTCGGCTTTAACGTCTAAAATTGCACAATTTCAGCGGTCGCTTCGTTAGATTGCTTAATTGGAAACAACGGTCCTCAAAATCATTGATGTACCAGCTGACTCTTTTAATGCTATGGGTACATTCTGTGTAGTAAATAGAATTACAAATAATTGTTTTATTTATAATTTAGGAAAGTGTTGACTTGTATTCATGCTTATTGTGTGTATCCGGAATTGGGTTGTAAATCATCCTTATCTAAATATGTATTATTTTTACTGCTGTTTGGTATATAATAGTGGAGGGCGCGTCTAAATCACAACAATTATCCAAAGACATAATTCTTATTCCCGTTTAATAAACTGGATCAATTCAATTCCGCCATCTTGGATCCCAGATCAAATGTAATTATCGGATTCCTTAACCATTAATAAAACCAAAATCATTGTCAGGACAGCCATATAAAAAAGGTGTCTAATTCATTTCAATGTTCTTGGATCCCCAAGTGGATGTTAAAAAATCGAATTCTTTGACCCAAAATAACTGAATAATGAAAATAACTCCCAAGTATTACAGAGCAGATGATCCGTGTTACCCACCAATCCTATAACATTTCTGAAGTAAAATAAAGGATTATGCTGTGAAGAAATAAACACATTAATTGTAACAAAAAAAATCTTTTGTAAAAGGTAGGCACTATGTACCATATGGGTACTGTCAATTATTAATATGTTATGTAGGTACTAAAAAACAAACAATGTATTACTTTTCTAATATCCGCATATTCTCATCCTTATCCTACATCAACAGATTGACATATTTTATTTTGCAGTTGGCGGTATCACCAGTATAAATTTTGTGAATTAAAAAAGTTTATACGTTCGCTTTTTCCTCTTTTGTCCGACTGCAAATTTAAGTTTGTCAACCTTCTATTAATTTATTTTTATGCATTGAATAAATAAAAAAATGTATTCAGCAAATGTCTTTTATTTTGTATTTCATCAATTGCCAATACGGGGCGGGAGTGTTTTACATTATCCACATTTCCCCCCAAAAAGTCGGTGGCTCGCGGTGCTTCGTTCTATCGAGTTTGGCGGCTAAAATACCCAACGACAAGACTACACTAGAGTCCCTAAATGTTGCTCAAAAATTAATTTTAAAAATAATGTACAAGAAATGTTTTTTATATCCATCACACCGATTATACAGTGAACGTAAAATTATGACAGTAAGGTACATAATACAAGCTCTGTGTAAATTTTTTAACAATATTGATACTGCTATAAGGTCACAACAAGTGCGCAATACTTGAATGGGTTCTTCTCTAATGTATCAGCCGGCAAATAACAGAACATCATTTGGACAAAGGAGTTTTTCTTGTAAAGCTCCTTTGTTATGTAATAGGCTCAGTGACAACATTAAAACTATAGATACGCTAAATTTATTTAAAAAAGTAATCAAAAAATCTATGTTAGCTGAGAGTGGTGATTTCGCTTTATCCATGTTATCCCTTATGTTGTAATCAATGTTGAAACATTATATACGCTCGATATTATCATTATTATCTACTTATTATTACTTACTACTATTTACTTCTTATTACTTTCTGATTACTACTTATTACTATTTATTTATAATTCTATTTTATTACCTACATTTTATTATTTACTTAATACTATTTACATAATTTTTATTTTTATTTACATACTATTATTTACCTATTTTTATTATTATTTTTATTTAAATATTATTTACCTATTTTTATCATTATTATGTACTTATTATTATATACCTATTTATATTTACTTAATATTTAATGTGTATTATTATATGCTTATTAATATTTACTTATTATTATTATTTAACAATTATAATCTAAAATTAAATTTTTATTGTTTATCTACTACTAATATTTACTTATTAATATTTACTATTATTTACTTACTAATATTTACTATTATTTACTTATTAATATTTACTATCATTTACTTATTAATATTTACTACTCTTTATTCATGTATTATTATTTACTTATTAGTATTTACTGATCATCTCAACACAGGCCTGTCCTAGGGAGATGAGTGTCTAATGTTTTTGTTGTCATATTTAAATTTAATGAAATTAAATAAATAAATAATTTCAATTAAATAAATAAATAAATTGGTGGTACAAAAAGAGTTGGTATTTGTTTGAAATATGTATAATTTTTAGGACTGGAGAATATTTATAAAATGACCTTAAAAAGCTTACACATTTAATTATTTACAATGTTGCAGGCTGTGGACGCATTTGCGCACCGGTGCATAAATTTTTTTACTTACTCTATAAGTGACTAGATACGTACTAACTGGCTAGCCTAGGCAATTTACGTGTGCATTTCTTACATTTATAGATATGATTGTCTGAAAAGGTGAGTTTTAAAACTCTGAATTCTGTCGAGTTTTTTGATTATTGACGGCCTCCATGGTCGAGGGGTAAGGCTCTCGACTACGAATCCGAATGTCGCGGGTTTAAATTCCGGCGTGCGCAAGTAGTCTTTATTTAATCAATTTGTGTTGTTTCACAATTAATTCATTTGAAAATAATATAAAGTATATTTGCGCACGTTCCAGAATGGAAGATACTCTCAGTATCGCCCTGGGGAAATAACACCATTCAGAATTGAAACGTTGCTTGAAATGGCTTTTAGCCGTGTTTGGTGACCAGATCTGAATAGTCAGGTATTCCCCACCTTCCTATTCCCTTTCTCCTTCCCCTCCCCAATACCTTCAGCTTCACAACATTCCCCAATTGGGAATGCCATAGTCTCACTGGCTCCAGACGGTTGGGACTCTTGTGCGGTATTTATATATTAAATCATGCGGCAGTTCATTCCAGGCTTTAGGTCCTGATACTCCGAAAGCACAATCACCGAACTTAGTATCAGGTGTGCGCTTTGGTTCCTTCAACCTCCCGATAGCTGATGACGCTGCTGACCTAAGGGTGGACTGCCGTGAATTGATATTTTCAGGAATACACGGTTCCGATAAGTAAGCTCAAGCCATTCTGTTAAGTGACTTAAATACCATCCAACAGAGCTTGAACTGGATTATTTCAGGACATTTAAGACAGTGAAGATGGTCCGAAATGTGGGAATATTTAGATACGGCAGTAATAAGTCTTGCCACAGCGTTGAAAACGGAGACTTGGATATATTCCGTTGCAGTAGTCATAAGAAAAGGTACAGGGAAAGGTTAAGGGAGTATGTACTTCAATACATATTCAGATTTGGTAACAAAACAATGCCAAGTTATAACAAAAAATTAAAAAGTATTTATATTATCACATCTATTTATTTAGTGTGTACATATTGTATGTATAAAGATTTTTTTTCTATTTTGTGAACATATATATATGTATGTATGTACACATACCAAATAATAAAAAAAAAATACTTCATTTACCAAATGGTAACTTGATTATTTTGTAGGTATGTACTAGTTTGTTTACATTTGTAACGGTCAGTTTGGTCTAAACATGACAAAAGATATTAACATACAGTTTTACACTTAAACACCACCGAATTTGTTCCTGTTCCGTTTAACAAAAACATTTAAAATATTTCCAAGAAATTACCTAATAAAATCAGTTTTTGCTTCTTCATAAATTAAGGCCACTTTTACGTTATCGTGTTCACTGAATTTGCTTGTATGTGGGAAGCACAAATACCAAGATAAATTTGAAGTAATAATATTATGTGTAAAAATTTACTCCTATATAAAATAAATTATTTTGTATAAACTACAAACTCACACAACTTCTGCTTATGAATAAACAACAGATAATTTGATGATAATAATTTAAATTATTTTTCTGCTGGCAAGACCATGTTGTCGAAGGTGCTTTCCCCCGGGAGTGGTTCCACCACATCCAGCTGAATATTATACTGCTGGTCAAATCCAAGGTAGCAATCACTCATCATGTACAAGGTTAAAGTTGTGCGACCTGGAAAACAAAACATTTATAATGAAAATCAACTACATATGTATCTAAGCTGAAAATTAAAAAAGCTTGGATGATTTACCTACAAGACGGTTAAGAAAGTTTAGATATTTAATAAAATGGAAATAAAAAATTTCATTCCTATGGCAACACCGATTTTAAAACAAAAACTTATTTTAGATTCAAATGTGAGGTTATGTTTGACTTTTGAATCTGACAGGTTGACTGGACAGGAAAAATGACTCAATATTTCTTGATGTTTTTATGTATTTTTTAAATGCGTACGTAATTATCATGTTAATTGTTAAAAAAAAGTTGGAAGATTAAATTTTCTTAGAATATGATTACCACTAATTTCTGAACACCGTTAGATATTAATGTGAAAAATATTCACTTGAACCATAGTCCCTTTTTAAAGTTTCATCATTTTTACTTTCAACTAGTTTCAACCATTTGGTGTTGCTATTTAAACAATTGCAGCGCCCTTCATTTTTGTATACATTATTTTGACAACTGTATTACATAATATTATATAGGTTAGCTATGCTGGAATGTAGTTTTATCAATCAACCAGCTCACCTTGCTTGAAAGGCGTGAAGAAGCTGATGTGTTGCTTGGACTGCGCCCCTCGACTACCAGCCCTCTTTAGCGCCAGAACCTCCTTGTACTCCAGCGAGCCGAGAGTCAAGAACCAGCCTTCGTCTTTACCCCGGGGGAACTTGGGACAGTGGACTGCGGACGGCTTCCCTCCGCTGCGATTCATCTCCACTATTAGTGTGTAGTCCTGATGAGATCAAATATATATTGATTAGCAAATAGGAAGGACAAATTATTTATTTATCAGTCTTAATAAAATGGCTATTCATCAAAATATTAACAAAAAAGATGATAAAAAATA
Source organism: Halesus radiatus (assembly GCA_022606495.2). Taxonomy (NCBI): domain Eukaryota; kingdom Metazoa; phylum Arthropoda; class Insecta; order Trichoptera; family Limnephilidae; genus Halesus; species Halesus radiatus. The sequence continues at coordinate 25,935 of JAHDVE020005576.1, forward strand.
TACATAAATAATGTAAATACGTAGTAGCAAATAGTGAAGTAAATAAGATGTGTACATAATATATGTATTAACGATTAACAAAAAGACTATACATGATTATCTGAATCAAACATACCAGAAATGACATTATTGTGTTACGATTGTTCATAACTAGAAAATGTTGATAGGAAAACATAACAAAGCAGAAATATATAAGGGTCATGGAGACAGCTCGATGAATATTTTGCGGCATGCATCAATACTAAATTGTTTGTAAATGATGTTAAAAATGTCAAAGGTCGATACACCATCACTAGACAGTTGATTGGCATGTTCTGATAAGGGAGAAGTTCTAGCTTTTGGAGCATAAAACAGTACATGAGATCTCCCATTATTAGAAATACATACCGAAAAGGTTGATGACATAAAATAATTTATCCTAACAACTGTATTTTTATGTACATATATACTAGTAGTTACACGACTGGCTTCTCCCGAGTATCAACACTCTTTTTGTCTTATTGAGTAATCGAAACATAAGGAGAAAACAACAATATGAAGTTTTGTCCCATTTTTTGACAGTTAAATAGATACATATTTCAAAGATTCATAGATCACAATAGATGTCATTTTGGGTTGAAAAAAGTCGCATTGATTTATAAATTCCAGACAAAAACGCATTGCAAATTTCATGACGCCAGAAGAGCACACCGTTCGAGAATTTTTGTAAGAAATACAAAACAGATCTTCTGCTGACCTTTGCAAAATTTGAATACCAGACACACTCCCACTGAGGGGAAGCGAAAGGTTGGAAAGTAAATAAATATATGAAAATATGCATCTGTTCATCCCATCTCCAGTTAAAAGCATGGCTGGTGTCATTACAGTCATCGTTATACCTGTTCACTATGCACTCTCAGCCACTGGTTTCTGTTCTGCGGCTGTACGACTGACTTGTTCTGCTCCATGGGGCTGTCGCTCCACATTCCCCGGATGCTCAGTCTTACGCGGACCATCGGCCAGTCGCAGATAACCTGCAAAATGAATAAATTAAACATTCATTAATTGATAAACTAAAGTTCTTTAAAACTTAAGACAAGATTTTTGTGCATAGTGCAAAGGGTAACAATTATTATTTTTATAAACAATAATTATTAATCTAAGGTTTTTTCAATTTGGATGAGTGTTTTAGATTAATAATTATTGTTTATAAAAATAATAATTGTTACCCTTTGCACTATGCACAAAAATCTTGTCTTAAGTTTTAAAGAACTTTAGATTATCAATTAATAAATATTTGACAAGTCAAAGCAATTTTCACCAATAAAATGTAGACATAATTTGTCTCGACGCCATCTATTTGAGGGATTTAGCCGTTACAAGCCTCTCTCATACTAATAAAGTTAGTTGTTTACAGGTGAAAATATAATAAAAACAGTAATTATTGAATGGAACACTAGTATATATTGATTAACTTGGCGGGTTTGCGATAAGCCGACGTAGCTCAACGGTAGAGCATCTGACCGGACATTAGAAGGGTGCGGGTTCGAGTCCTGCCGGCGACATTTATCTTTGCTGGGAAGGTTTTTTCAATTTGGATGAGTGTTTTAGATTAATAATTATTGTTTATAAAAATAATAATTGTTACCCTTTGCACTATGCACAAAAATCTTGTCTTAAGTTTTAAAAGAACTTTAGTTTATCAATTAATAAATATTTGACAAGTCAAAGCAATTTTCACCAATAAAATGTAGACATAATTTGTCTCGGCGCCATCTATTTGAGGGATTTAGCCGTTACAAGCCTTTCTCATACTAATAAAGTTGGTTGTTTACAGGTGAAAATATAATAAAACAGTAATTATTGAATGAAACACTAGTATATATTGATTAACTTGGCGGGTTTGCGATAAGCCGACGTAGCTCAACGGTAGAGCATCTGACCGGATATTAGAAGGGTGCGGGTTCGAGTCCTGCCGGCGACATTTATCTTTGCTCGGAAGGTTTTTCAATTTGGATGAGTGTTTTAGATTAATAATTATTGTTTATAAAAATTAAACATTCATTCATTTCGAATTTAACCAAATGTTATTACATATAAACCTGTTGTTAAAAATATGACGAACGCATAGAAGAAAGAAGAAGTGTGATGCAGGAGTATTTCATGTGCAAAAATAAGGGAGATCTTCCCTTGAATTTCGAATACAGAAATTCGGTCTGCCAGTAGATATTCAACCGCCACCCTATCGTGTATTCCACTTTTTTTATTTTTAAATGCTGTGTTATTCAGCAAGTGCGTGCAAAAATAAAAGCAGGTATACAAACTTATACAAAGTTCACAATTAACACTGTCGGTAAATTGAAGATAAATTGTGTACATACATATTTGAGAGCAAAATAAAATTTCAAATCAGTCAAATTTTGCCAGTTCTCCGGCACGTTGATTAGAGATGAAGTAGATTATTTGGGTTGGAATAAAAAATTTTGGAATTTTGTTGTGAAGTTTGTGAAACAAAATGAGCCCATTGTTCCACAATAATATGTATTTCCAAGGTGTAACTAAAAACATCTTTTTATCGTAATATCTTTTTATGTATCCAATAAATCTTTAAAGTTTGTCGGATAGTGACAATCATGTTAAACACATCTGTCACCTTATGAATCTGTTCAATCTGGTGGTCATCAAACTCAGAGCGCAGCGGTCCGGCCAGCGCTTCGTAGTTGTGCTGGCATGCCATCTTCAGGCCGGCGGGGACTGTGCAGCACTTGCCGGTGCTTTGTGCCATGGCCTTGAACACGTAGAGGTGGTGCGCCTCCACGTGCGGCAGGGTGGCCAGTGGGGACTCCTGCACCCAGCGCGCCTGGATGACCATCTGCAGGACCTGCTGGGCTGTCAGGGTGGCGGATAGCCAGCCACGTTCGGCGCAGGTGTCTATGATCGCCTGGAAATGGGAAAACATTGTTAATAAAGGGTCAGAAGACATTTCAGAGGTTTAGGATCAATGAGACCTATCTCTGCCTATTTTGCATATGTATAATAATATAGGCCTCTGTGATCCCAGTAACCCACTTAAGTGATGCATGGGAAGAGATGTAGACTGGAGCTAATGGAGAATTGTGAAATATTTTAATTTTCACAACCATAGATAATAGAAACAAGGAAGATGGGTCATGAACCATTATTAGTATGAAACAGCATACGCAAGTGTTTCCAACATCATTCACCCGTCTGCTGCAAAATGCATTTACACACAGTGGCGCTCCACGTTTGTTTCTACCTACACACCAAATATATAACTTTCATTGACTTTGCCGCTTTGATAGTCCGGGTAGTTTGATCGTAGCTCGGTGACAGTTGGCGCGCTTCCACCATATCTCCCTTTGTTTCAATTTTCTGTGTTCACAACAGTTCACCGACTGGGACCCCTATTTTCATGAGGGTGAAAGTAAGAAACGGGGAGGAGAAAAACTTCTTATGTGGGAATCTTACGTGCGGGCTTCACTTCGGGCTTCTGGTGGATAAATTCATTTTGAAATAAGCGGAGATTGTGAGTCAAAAGTACCAACCTGGAGTATCCTAATGGCCTGGTCTAACACGGACTTCAAGTCAGTCAGGTAGTCCGTGGAGGGCAGGTGTAGGTGGGCGAAGTGTGCCTGCAGTAAGAGAAAGGCCTTGGTGTGAGAGGAGTCCAAAGTCAGAGGGTCTACATCCCACCGGCATAGCTTTGCCAGTTCACTAGAGAGGAAAATAAACAATTTAAACCTTGTTTTGACACTTTAAACTTTTTGCCAGATACGTTTTTTCTACTAATTTCAACCCAACGAAATGCTTTTTACTAATGTCTTATTATTTATTTTACATTTCATCAAATTTTCAAGGCAAGTTTTTTTTTAAGTTATTCAGTTTAGTTAGGTATACCTTAAATACAAAACAAAATTTTGTATGAAACAGGCACTGTGGGCGTTCCTCTTAAAAAGCTGTAACCCTGCATTTTATTGTGAATTGACACAATTTGCTCACCCATTAAGTCCATCTTCATTATGCCTAACGGGTAGGGTGCTATACTCGTGAGCATCGCACAATACCCTCAGCATGCCCTCCAGGCTGATGTCTGCAGAGAGTTTATCACAGAAGTGGCGCATAGTCTGGTGGGAGAGGTAGTAAAAAGAGGAGATCCGCCCCACCCATGTACTGGTTATACTGCGTTCATCCTGGGGAAAATTAATACACAATGGAAAAATTAAAAATTTAAGGTAATTTAATTTTATTTATGGGATTCTTATTCTTTGTGGCAACATTGATTATTGTTCTTAATTTGTGACATTGATTAATTGTTCCTAAATTGTGGCAACATTGATTAATTATTTTGAATTTGGATCGTAGGGAAAATTTGATTGTCATTTAGACATTCCACAAAATGTCGGTTCTAACTTCTAATCAAACATAGTAAATAATGTCTAGCAATGAGTTGAGTTTCACATTTACGAAGCCTGGACTATCTGTTAAATGCAGAACTGTACAACAGCTGATCAAAGGTCGATATCATTACGCAGGTAGCTAACATCATTATACCTTTTATAGTAACAGAAACTATCCTAACCTCACTTGTTTCATTATGACAATATTTGTCCGTGAAGCGGAATAATAATTTTGCATACGGTGCGCGCACCATGTTTAGAATTTTGCACAATTGTCAGACCTACACTAATAGTATAATAATTTTAAAAAATTACATGTCTTTTGTGTAAAATCTAATTACAAAAAAAATGTACAGTAAAATCACCTCTTGAATTTCAACACAGTTTGCAGAAGCCAAGGTGTCTAAAGATGTCTGGATCAAATTAGACAAATATCTGTTGACGTCACAGGCTTCTAAAGATTCTAATTTGTAGTAGGAAGGATTCTGTAGGAGTCTTCTGAAGTAGTATGTCCACGTTAGATAGTCTAGCAAATCTTGCTTTGTTTGAACAGTTCCTGAAATTATTTACAAAATATAGTTTTAGATAAAAATGTTACACTTTATGAATAATTATTAAGAGTTTATTCAATAATATTCTTTAACAACCGCAGAATTAATCAGTTAAGCAAAAAGTTATGGCTTTGGATGGCTGTGCCTCCCAGATGGTCTGTCAAATTTGTAATACTGTTGTGAAATGTTTCTGTCTCCACGCAATATTAAACTCTATGCGCTGGTGGTAGATGCTACATTACCTTCGTATATACATAGGTATAAATGGTTTTAAGAACATTATATGAATGGCATTTGGTTTTACCAGCAACAATCTCAGCATTGAGATGATCGGGAAGCACATCTAATATGCTAGATTCGACGGGGAATGGTTCGTAGAGGAATTTTTTGTAGAAGTTCTTCTTGACATCATGCACTAACACAACCGCAACTCCTTCATTGTCAAACTGCAAAATAAAAGCATTACACTTTACAGTAAAAAATTACAACATTAAAAAAAAAAAATCATTGCCAACATGAACATGGATGATGGCGCCACCTACTCGTAACCATAAGAGTGCTTTTGTAAAAATAAAAAGTCATACCTGAGGTCTTCCAGCTCTGCCCATCATCTGCAAAACATCAGTGATTGGCATATCAACATATCTTTTCTGTTTTCCATCAAAGTATTCTGTCCCCTTGATGACAACTAAATGGGCGGGGAAATTAACTCCCCAAGCCAGTGTTGCCGTACAGATCAATATCTGAAAACAATGAAAACATTGAAAGTACTTAGGTACCTACCTAAAAATCTGTCTATTAGTCCACTTCCTTCGTGTTTTCCTTTATTTTGCCATAGGCATTCTACCTCAAATATGTGCATGGAACTCTACTGAGATATAAAAAAAAAAAAATTAAATGAATACAAACCTGAATTTTTTGATTGACAAACAATTCCTCTACAGTTTTTCTATCTCTCTCTTGAAGACCGGCATGATGGATTCCGATTCCAAAAGCTAGTGTAAGTTTTAAGTTACTTTCTTTGATATTCAGGATGATTTGCTCCATTTCTTCTTCACTCATATGCAGGAATTGCTTTGGGTCATCTTCAGCAGCTAGGTACGCTATTAAGTCCAGAGCTGTCAACCTAAAAAAAAATATTGTTTAAAATTCTACAATTTACTGAAACATTATTTCAATTAAATACTAAGTACTACTCGTCTAATAAAATTTATTTCAGTATTTTTTGTATAGGCAACACTTATTGGAATAAAATATTTTACCTTGTTTGCCTCCTACTAGATACAAATACTAAAGCTGGTGAGGCTGGAGAATGTTGACGAATGGCTTGGAATGTTGGTTTGTTCATTGACATCATGCGAGGACAGTAATGCCTGCCTGCATGTCCTGATATATGCACCTAAAATAAAATAAAACATAGTTTACATAAGTCTACTAGTCTACTAGCTGTTAACCTTAAAAAAACCAAAATAGCAGACAAAACAATGTGTTCCTGTGAGGGATAACTGGCGTACCCCATGCATTTATTCATTAAATGTAATATGGAAATTTTAACCAAATATTTATATTTTGGCTGTTATTAGGAAGAAGGAAGGAATGGCCGTTACTCATCATGGTTACGGGAGAGTTCAGTACCCTCGAGGTAATAGTGTAATTGTTGGGAAGTTATAAATTTTTTTTAATTTTTTTTTTTTAAATTTTAATTAATATTACCGACCCAGAATCAGATCAAATAAAAACATATTAAAATCTAAATTTATTACATCCTAACCCAATAGGCACCGAGGAATCTAATAATTGAATGAAAGATCAACCACAAGGGTACAGACCTCCAAAGGAACTGGCCTAACGGAAGGCCTGAAGTTGTAAAGTCCCATGGCTCCGATGCCCAGCCAGTTGGCCAAATCCTTCGCATTAGCCAGCGCAGTAGAGAGACCCACAATACGCAAGGTTCGCGATGTATGAGACGCAATAAAGTTTGTTCTGAAAACAAACAAAACAAATATATTGGAACATTAAAACATGATTTTTATTATAAAAATAATTTATAATGCATTGTAAATTGCATTTTTAAACTTGCCTTGACACAATGACCTCCAAAACCGGACCTCTGTCTTCACCGAGGAGATGGATCTCATCAATGATGATTAGCGCCACATCCTTCACATAGTTCCTCGTCTGCCAAGATCTGCTGATGCCGTCCCACTTCTCAGGAGTCGTGACTATCACATGGGACTCTTTGATGGAGCGAATATCGGGAGAGACATCACCTGGAGAATACAAATATGAATTCATCACTTGATTTCAAATAGAGAATTTTTAAAATTTATATTTGATCAAAGAATGGGTAAGGCTTTATCTAAAGTTGGCCAATACGTGTGAAGATGAAGTAATTAATCAAGAGGTTCTTACCAGTTAATTCCACCACCTTCTTTCCAAGCTTCTTTTCTAATCTTATCCTCCAGTCATTCATTCTCTCTCGAACAAGGGCTTTGAGAGGAGCAATGTAGACAACCTACAAAAGAAATCAAATTAGCACTGAAGAGGTCGATAGCGCAGGACTCTTAGCTAACATTTGGACAGATCGAGATTGATACTCAAGGGTAACGGCTTACTCCCGTTTCAACATGAGTTAAGTTTTATATAATCACACAAACCTTTGCTTTAGGATACTGTTTGAAAACCCTGAACATTGCAATTTCAGCGGCTATAGTCTTCCCGGAGCCAGTGGGAGCCCCGAGGAGCACGTTGTTGTCCGTGTGGTAGAGGCAGTGGAAGATCTGAGTCTGTATGGGGTTGAAGTGTGTGAAGTTGTACAGCATCTCGAACTTGGCCTCCCCCAGGGCGGTCACGGGAAGAGGCTGGAGCTCCAAAAGATCTAAAATAAAACAAAAACGTTATCCTTCATGTGTCAGCTTAGCCGTTACAGTGCAGTGCTTTCAAGCTGCAAGCATTAGTGATGTCAATTGCGACGCAGCGCTTAGGCGCTATGTTCTTTAGTGTGGTTTATCGGTTCTCTGAAGAGCATGTGTTCCATTTGAGAGCGATATATTGAGGATGGAGTGTATCTTGATAACTATTAACTAACCATTACGCCCTTTCTTCGCAGGGGTAGGCAGAGAGGACGGACCACCAAATAACTAAGTCTTGGCACACACTCCTTGCTTCATTCACATTCATACATACTCTTCTGTTATTCTGACTTTTGACATGGGCCGATTTAATTCACCATGTCTACCTCAAGCGTCCCTGACATCTTCTTCTTATATTCTCCTTATACTCCTTTCTTCGTTCATCTGATCTACATGCCAAAGCCATCCAAGTGTCCCTTTCTTAATCTTACTCATTATGCTCACGTCAGTCTTGCATTCTTTGCGAATCTCAACATTTTTCACATGGTCATACAGTTTTACCACACATACGCCTCAGGGATCTCATTTCTACATCATTCAGTCTACTTTCATCCTTCTTCTGCCAGTTCCATGCCTCACTTCCACACATCAGGATTGGTATCAGCACTCCATTGTGGACTGCTAGCCTTTCCACCTCTCGTAAACATACTTCCAAAATACGCAGACTGCTCCAAGTGTTCATCTGTATAACTATACTATTATACATTTGTATAACTATATAACTATATTTATTGTTTATCCTGTTATAATAAATACACCCTAAAGTGAATCAATATATATTAATTGATAAACTAAAGTTTTTAAGACAAGATTTTTGTGCATAGCGCAAAGGGTAACAATTATTTTTATAAACAATAATTATTAGCCTGAAACACTCATCCAAATTGAAAAAACCTTCCGAGAAAAGATAAATGTCGCCGACAGGACTCGAACCTGCACCTTTCTGATTGCCGGTCAGATGCTCTACCGTTGAGCTACGTCGGCTTATCGCAAACCCTGTCCTGTCGGCGATATTTATCTTTTCTCGGAAGGTTTTTTCAATTTTGATGAGTGTTTCAGGCTAATAATTATTGTTTATAAAAATAATTGAATCAATATATTTCACCATGTTGGATCTTAGTTCTATCGCGGACGATTATCAAATGACAGCGACATTACGGATGATGAGACCATCGATCTGATAAAAGACAACGGTGACAGAAGTGCCATTATTGGCCACTGCAATAAAAGAGAGCGAATAGAAAGTGAATTTTTCTCATACGTGCCAGCTGTAAGAAGGAACTACATGGGCTTTGCACGGAAAGTCACAATTGTGAAGCGTTATAATTTTCTATTTCTGTTTAATTGCAAAAAGAATCATTAAAACTAGTTGATATTTGTCTAATTTAATGCATTTTTATTTAATACCATTTTTTTTCTAATAACTCAAAATAACTATAGCAATATGTACCGTACTTGCAAAATAAGCACAGAACCGAAACGGTTAAATAGTGAATTTTTTTAGTATGTTTTGTACAAAACCTATAAAGATAACCTTATATATGATAACACATGCATGGGGTATATGAGTGACCCTTCATGGTAACACGAGTTTTGTTTTGCATCTAAACATGTCGAAGGTCAAATTCAGTTTAGTAGTAGAATTCAAACCCATATTGTATTACATATTATTTTATTAATTATTAACGAATGCAATTTTTGGTGTTCTACTAGGACACTGAAGAGGTGTAGTGGGCGCGTCTGTGCCTGAAGAGAGCTCAATTTTCCTTAGTTCTGGTGTAATTGCATAAACATTTTCAAACATAGAAATTCTTCCTTGAACAAATATGTAATCAATTTTATTGGCCTATCTGGGGTCTAGGAATCGAAAGGTCTTAAGTAAATGGGTGACCACTTTTCTTATAAATCGGTAGAGACCAGACTCCCATCAGTTTATCATTTCAGTGTATGTACTAGGTACATATCGTCCCCTTAGGGGTAAAACTCATTAAGTGCCATACTATATGACACATAGTGACTTTTACCTCTAATGGGAAGATATATATCTATTTATTTCCGAGTATGATTTATTTTTGTTTATTCATTCACCTTCGGTAAGCGAAATATATTTTTACCTGTGTGTGGAGGATGACTTTCAGGTAGAATGAGATGCTGGAAACTCAATGGGAGATATGTTTGGGCACCTAACCATCTGAAAAAAAAATCATTATCAATACATCTCAACTTTAAAAAGAAAATCTGTGTGACAAAGCGGTTTTCAAAAACCAAGTCACAAAATTAGCATATCTTTTACCGTCTAGAATTTCTAGATCAATGGAGCTGTTTTCAGCTTGCAATATCATTGAACTTTAGTTTTGAAATACATATCCATTTTACAGTAAAAAATAAAACAATATTTTTTTTACGCATTTTTAAATTGCTAAGATAAAGCTATAATTCGGGCAAAGCTGAGTAGAAACTAGTTAAATGAATAAAGTGCGTGCAAATATAAGCACATTTATCTATGGTGATATAACTGAATAAAAAAATATATACCTGTCTGAGGTAGCTCTAATGTAATACTGTGGAGGTAGCGGCTCCACCAGAGGAATTGTGATGACCAGCTCTTGAGTTTCGTGAGTAAGAACCTACAAATTAATATGAACAAATTTAATATTAAACCCTCCCTTTATCCACAGGGGTAACCAAAACCCCTGAAATTACTATCCTCCATGAATCAGCTTAAATAGTCCATCCATTGAATCAGTATTGTTGTATTCCAACAAGATCTATAAACATAGTTTTATAATGATAAAATGTGTGGGGTATCTCAGTGACCCCTCATGGCAACACAAGCTTTTTTTGCATCTTGTCGAAGGTTAATAAAACTATGAAGATGTTTTATAGATTTGAGAGGCAATATTGTTAAACCAAAAATATGAGTAATTTTTTTTTAATAAATTTAAGGCTTACTTGTTTTCTGGTTAGAAGGAAATATTCTGAATGGTACATGAAATTACTTTCAGGATCTTCAACCCAAATCCAAAATGCTTCCGCAGTCTTTCCATGGATTTTATCATTCCATCTGGTGAAAAAAAAACACAGTGTCAGAAAAACAAATACATATGTATAGAATATAATACTCATTATCAGAAAAATAATAAAAATGAGCTATGGCAAAGTAGTAAGATCCACGGGTTGAAACCCTGACGAATTCGCAAATAAAATAAAAACTGGTTAGTAGTAGGTAAAATTAATTTTTTTAATTGACTCAAGTTCCTTAGGGCCATCTGTTTCAGTAGATAGCTAAATCGTGGGCTAATTTTAAGTAACTCGGATGTTAAATAGGACCACGCACTGTTTCAAGTACACTTTTGCTAAAGTAATAATTATTAGTGTGGCCAATCTAGAAAGCAGAATATTCCTCCCAATTGTGTGAAAAAATATGTCGCATCATTTTTCAACGGTTAAATTTGATCTCTGGTGAAATACAAACAACAACTGTCAAAATATGCCGCGGGTTTTAGCTTGGGTGGTACTGGTATCTAAAAAATATTCTTATATGGCTGAATATATCAATGGCGCTGACAGCTTTGCTCCTACAAAAATATTCATGTGAGATATATTCATATAAAAATAAATGACTACCAATTATAAATGATATTACAGGGAAAAAAATATAATTAACCTTTCAGTAACTGTAATATCATATTGAATTTAAAGGTTTGCTAAATTTTACGAGATCTTTCGACATACGATATCAGGGAAAAAAATATAATTAACCTTTCAGTAACTGTAATATCATATTGAATTTAAAGGTTTGCTAAATTTTACGAGATCTTTCGACATACGATATCAGGGAAAAAAATATAATTAACCTTTCAGTAACTGTAATATCATATTGAATTTAAAGGTTTGCTAAATTTTACAAGATCTTTCGACATAGGATATCAGGGAAAAAAATCAGAATCGTCTCAAATAAGCATAATATACATATTATTATTAAGCACGGTCTAAATGTTTTCGCTTTCGCTGAATACATATTATTGGATGAAGAATTCGTCATCACTATCATCATCGTCTATAATATTATTCATGAAAGTAAGCAGTTCCGTCAGCACACCTGTCAAATACATTAAAATCACCGAGTAACTATCGGTTTTCTAGTAAGAACTAAAGTTAGAAGTGACGTAAAACAAGCAGTTAAATTGATTAAAAAGGCATTTTGGGGAAATTTAACTTTAGCAAACTGTTAAACTCTTTTATCTACTACAGCATGCGTTAAAACAGACTGCCCCTATTGACACCTTGGTAAGAGATAACCATTCAGAATGTAAATGTAGCTTAAAATGACTTTATGTACATGTTAATATAAATACTTACACGAAATTGGCACTTATTTGCAGCTTAATCTTCAGTATGGTCCTGGTGATAGGATGGAGACTGGCTTCCATGTCAACCAGCGGGAATTGTTCAGCACATTGCTTTACTACCACGCCCATCTTAGGATGACGAAGTAACTCACCTTAAATCATTAAAAAACAAATATTAGCATAAACATACATAGTAGAAACAAAGGAAGATATGGCAGGGAAGAGTGCAGACTTTCGCCGAGCTACGACCAAACTGCACTTGACGATCAAAGCGGCAGAGCAAAGGAAAGTTACATGTTTGATGTGTAAGTAGAAAAAAGTGCGGGGCGCCACTGTCCGTTGATGCGATTTGCAGTAATATGAGTGAACGATGTTGGCAATACTTTTGTGCACGCTATTTCATACTAATGGCCCATCAACCTTGTTTCTATTATAAATAATGCAAAAGGTTAAAAAAAAATGCAAAAGTAAACATGCACATATTTATTTTACCTATTTCTCTAGCATCCATATCACGTATGGACTCCACGCTGATTTTTCTGTGCTCCAGTTTGTCAATTACATTGCTGGGTAGACAGCGAAATTGCCTCATGGGGCTCTCAGACGCCCACTGCTGTAGCTCCAGCATTTTGGACAGGATCAAAAACCGTCCAGCCATTGTGGGGTTGTTCTTTCGGAGGACGATTTCGAATAAGGCACGAGTAATTCTGACAGCATTCTGAAAATAAAAACGGTAATTGATAAAATTGCTATTCATATTATACTGAAGATTAGGATGGCGGAATATTGAACCAATTAATATGGCTACTCGTTGAGTAGCGTATATTAATTGGTTCACCACCGCTGTGTAACACTACCCATGAAGTAGATTCCCGTTTTTACCGTCATGTTAATCCTATGATTACTAATTACTAAGTTACTTGATAAATAGTTACTCAACAGTTTACTAAGAGGTGATTAAATTGAAAATTACATCCAGTGAACATTTTGAATGTCCAACAGTTTTTATAACCATTTGATACTAATATATAACAACACAAATAAACTCATATAACCACATTAAAAATTATTTTTACCATAATTTCATTTGATAATGCTTATAAAAAGTTATTCTATCATGATCAATAAAAATAATAAATAAATTACCTGTGTAATGTATGAGAGATCAGATATCAAGGAGAAGGACTTGACTTGTCCCCTGGACAGATATGTCTGCATCAAGACATTGACTTTTCCATGAAGGTTCTCCGTTCCACCAATCACATTCAGCTCACAGTTCTCCGAGGTCAGTTCATCCAGCTCAGTCAATTCATCATCACGAACCTAGAGAAAAAACATCATCATAATGTCCATAATGCCAAATAAAATATTATGTATATCATAATTGTTTAATCGATATGGGGAATAACAGCAAATGAACCAATGGTACATCCCTAATCAGAACAAGCCTTTGAAGCAAGATTATGTTAAAAAAAAAATTCCTCAGTTTTATCACTATACATACATATATATGTATGAACATATATTTTTTTTTTTTATATACAACACTCAAAAACATCCACTGAAAAATATGAAGCAAATATTTGACAGTTAAATGTAAAATGATGCTAGAGAGCTCACAGTTTTTAGAGTTTTTGCTGGGAAAGGGTGTTCTGCTTTAAAGTTAAGATTATATTGATACAAACCTTAAGTTGTTGAAATTCTTGGGCATGAGAAACCATGGACATGATTTCCGATTCTCCCATCTGAGGCATCATCATTTCATTAAACACCTCGACTGTGTCGTATTTGATATAATAATGGCTGGCTGTCCTTCCCAGGTCTATAAAAAATATCAACGATTAACAAAACAATAACTACCAGACTTTCAAATGTGAAAAAATACTGATATAATAATGGATAAATAAAATGTTACCAGTAACATTGAGGTCTCCAGTTCTTTCATTGTACCGAATCATGGCGGCTTTGTCTAAAGCCAAAGCGGCAGCTCTAATAAGGTCTCTTCTCTTCTTTTCCAGCGTTGGATCTTCTTGAACATCTCCATAGTTCATTCCGTATACCTATGAACCATAAAATTATAAAGAACATTAGAAACACTTCCGATATCATAAACATAACTTGAATGAATCAAAAAATGGGGACATGATTGTCTACATCACAAAGTCGGCAGACATTTTGTTTCACATTCTCCATACTCCAAATTCAAATTGGAACAAACAGGTATTGCCATTGTTAAAATTTCAGATTTTACCTGCCCAACAAATTAGTTCTTGACAAATATTTACCTGAGGGTTGATCTTCATCCTGACAAACAAGTAAGTGTAACTGAGCCATTCAATCGCCTCTTCCACATTTGTGATTGTTCCGAGTGCAACCTAAAACCAAATGTAATAATTCATAAACACAATGTCAATATTTTTAAACGGTTAATATTTTTGAACTGGAGTAGGAATTTAACCCACAAACTTCGATTTTAAAGTGAAATCCAAGGGCATTACATTATGGAAGCTGTCATAATACATATGTATATACATATTTAGAAAAATAGATCAGTTACATACAATATGCCCATAAAATGGGTGAGTTTTTTTGGCTTACCTCAGCATTGAGATTGTCAGCTAGACAGTTAATAAAGTTGCTCTCAATTGGGAATTGATTTGTCAACAGGGAAAGATAGTGAGACAGTTTGTCGTGTCCAGTTATGATTATTCCGGTACCGGACTTGTCGAACTGCGGACGACCGGCTCTTCCGAAAATTTGCAATACGTCTAATATACCCAAGTTGACGAATGATCCCTGTTTGGCATCATATATTTCCGTACCCTGAAAAATAAAATATTATTTGTATTAAATCAATTGGAGCATTAAAGAATTATTTTTAAATAAAACATGGCCTATAACCAATGACATTATAAAAATACAAGACATGTTATATTCATACTAATCGAACAAAAAATATTTCACATTCTTGTTTTCAGTTTGAAAGCTAACAACGCTTGTGAAAGGGATAGCAATTCTGAGAAGATGTATGTACGTATGAAATAGCAATATTAACTGCCCGCGCTTCTTCATCGCGCCACCTGACCATCTGTAAAGGGGATTGTTGGGTAAAACCAAATACAGTGGCAATACTTTTATTTTTATTATAATGAGTTGTCAATAATTAATTGCTTATACCGCTGTTTGTTTAGATTCAATTATTTTATTTGTTAAGAGGAACGGCTGCTGGAATATTTTTATTTATGTAAATATGATTACATAAATAAAAATATAAAAACAAAACATTTAAAAAAAAAATGTTTTTTCGGATCGATATTTTAATTCTATACGGCAAATTTGTGTTCCAATGTAAATTGGTTGTATTTAATTTAAAGTCCACCATAATGCTTATGGTAAAGCGGTTGTCCCGGAAAGACAGAGGTCCTGGGTTCGAGTCCCAGATGCGACTGATACCTTTTTATTTTTCTGCGGTTTTTTTCGGTATCGTGTTTCATCTAGGATATGTTAATATTATCTTCTTTAATCAATGATTCAATATAAGATTTTTTTAATTAGTCAAAATTCTTTAGATATCGGTTAAACCCCCTCTTCTCCTACTTCTTGATGAAAAAACATGCGAGCAGCGTAGTAGAATACGACATACAGTCACTACGTTGTCCTTCACACACTTATGTGGTTCTGTGTTCGTTATCTCACTTTATTTTATTTTGACAATTAGCATTTTTGGGTAGCTAATAGCCTTGTGAATAATTGTATTTATTGAAATAATAAGTGATTTACGAATGGAAAGAAACTCCATGAGGTTTGGTTTTTGCTCGCGAATGATTTTTACACTGCTCAAAAGCATAGGAAGGCATTTTTTTCACAGAAAAGAACCTAGAGCGACGTGTTTGTGGCGGCTAGTGACAGCTTGTTCGATGAATGAATGTATGTGCGATACTAAACGCAGTAAGTCTAAAGTGTGTCCGCTGGACTCAGTTCATCGAAACCGCGCGCATTGTCTTAGTAACATATCTTCACTTTTCAATTCATCTAATCCTATAACATACATTTTCAATATTATAAATATTCCCCCCTTTCCCATCTGACAGTTCTCAATTGTAAATTATTGGCTTTCAAATTCATTCCTAAATGGAACGGCATGGACTTTCATTTGAAATTCGTTTATGGATAAGAACTTTATTACATACTAAAAAAAATATTAATAAAAGTTGAGTAGGTACCTTGATGATAACAGCATGAGCGGGTAGATTGACTCCCCAAGCCAGTGTAGATGTGCAAACCAATACCTTCACATAGCCTTGTGAAAAGTATTTTTCTACCATATTTCTAAAGTTTGAAAAAAAAAACAATTATTAGCCTGATACAATTTCTTTAATGGGAGTTTATTTTTTTTTTGGTTACAAAGGGTTTTCTGTTACAGATGTGAAAATTGTTGAAATTGTAGAAACATCAAAATACAAACATAGTTTCCTGGGAAATAAAACGGAATTTGGTTCTTAAACCCATGAGAACAATGTACCAACCAGTTTAAAAAAAAAAACAAAAAATGGAAGTTACCGACTTTGCAACTTACCTAACGATAACTTCATAAAATCTATATTTTTCAATAAATAAATTTATAGCTTAGCATTTAATAAATTGTAGATATTTATTATTTTGGAACTACAAAATGTCATTACTATGGAAACACCAAGCTACTCCACTTTGACTTTGGAATGTGTTCTTCACATTTAAATGTTTTCATATACTCGTGTTTGACAGTTCGTTTTAAAGAAACAAGGTAAACATCATAATTAATTTTCATACGATTTTTTAAATTTATACTTTTGATTTTGTTTTTGATTTATCTAATACATGGTTATTTCGGTACATAAAATTTCAGATTTACAAAAAAATCACCTTTCCATGTATGTAATTATCTTCTTTGCAAAGAGATGTAGAACCATCTCCATTCGAAAAGTACCACTAATTTCTGAACACCGTTGGGTTAAGCTCAAACCACACTACACACTACAGCGGCGCATCAAAATATTCTCACGGAGGCAACTCTGTTGCGCATGTAGTGAAGTGCCGCTCTGGTGCAGTTTGATTCATACAAAGCAGTGAAAAGAATATTCTGTGTCTACGTGACACGCAGTGCAACGCCACGCCGCTCTAGTGTGGTTTTACCATTAAAGTAAAACAGATGCACCCGGACCATTGTGTTTTTTTAAACTTACTTTGATCTTTGTATGAGTCATCTTTGTGTTGCCATTTAAAACCTTTTAAATGATCGCAGCGCCATCAATTTTTTACTACTTTAAAATGTCAGACTGTAATTACATACCTGTCAGATCTCAACATTCCTGCATGATGACAACTGAACCCGTATGGAAACAGATCCGCCAATTGTCTATTTTTGCCGCCAGCTACGGCGCGTCTGGCACTCAGCAGTCCAACACTGTCTTCAGCCTCAAATACCTTCATGTGCCCTTTAGTTTGGGCCATCTCTTTCAGGACCAAAGCCGTTCTGGCCGTGGCATTTCTGGCGTGGACAAACACCATCACTTGATGGCCCTTGGAGACCATGTCGTACACTTTGTCATAGCAAATTATGTCCATGTCGGCCATCTGTGGAAACAATTAGAAAGGGTTAAAAAAATTAAGCAGACCGTTTATACATTAAATTAATTTCTGAATGTCCTCAGGTGAATGAAGAATGTGATCAGGAATTGACTGACAAGTCTGAAGATGCCCGTAAGAGGTTTAAATAAGTTTAACGAAAAATTAACAATTCAAAAAAACACAAACGATATTGAATACGAAATAAATGTTATATTTTTACAAAAGATATAATGTAATTACCTGCTGAAGAGGTTTGGTGGCTTTGACTCCAATGAAGGTTTGTGACAGTGGCACTGGGCGGAAACGAGAATCAAAATAAAACAGTCCAATGTGGGGGTTGACCCTTAAAAATCTGATGAAGAAAAGGAGAAGTTGAAGAATAAAAGAGCAAGCTATGAATGTATACACTTCGAAACCAAAAAAACTAATAATGCTCCAAGATGTTAGTGAAAAATGTTTATGCAGATTTACCATAGATGATAATGTGAATTTCAAAATATTATTTCTATGCAATTCATAATTTTTTACCTTGCAACATCAACATAGTTTGGCAGAGTAGCTGACAGTCCAACAATTCGGATCATACTCTGTGAAGATTCTACAAGTCGGAGGGTTCTCGCAACTAGAGCTTCAACGGCCGGCCCACGTTCCCCGTGAAGAAGGTGAACTTCATCAATAATCAGGAGCCTTACCAAGGATGTTAGGGCAATGTCACCTGGAAATATGAGTTTTAAATAAATTGGGGTAGGAACTTTCTTAGTAGGTTTTATTCAACATATGAATGTGTTCCATTTTTAAAGTGTAAACCAAAGCGAATGAGTCTTTGATAGATGTTTACTTTTATTTAACTTAAAATAGAACATATGTACATAGGTTACATGTATTCTAATATGAACATAATATATCTTAGGCATAAAAAGGAGGAAAAATAGGAAGTGTTGCCATGTTGACAGATTTCCCGTCATATCTAGCGGATTGGAGTGTCTCCGTAACGGGAGAATTGTGTCTAACGGAATTTACAGGATAACAGATTTTCAGGTGGAATTTATTGAAGAAAAGAACAAAGTAATTCCCAGAATTACTAAAATAATGAGAAGTCCTTAGTTTCGATATTTTATCGCACTGGTAATTTCTCCAGGCAAAAACATATTTAACGTAGATACTTGCAAGGACTCTGAACTCGGGATATTATTTTGTTATTGAACATTTATGTACTGGGTATTTGTATCTTTGTTTTGGTTTCAGAGTTCCCGTGCAACACAGATCATCGTTTGTCCCGGTTCCCGGTCAATAATAATTATTGTGCCAATCGATACTGAACATAGATATACCACTCTCATACTGATGAAACAAGTCACACCTATTCATTTCCCCCAGAAGTAATAGCATGCCACGAAAATGAAATTCGATAGGAAAATATTATTGGGGATTTCAAAAAATATTTATAGATTCGTCGATAGCTGTGGCGCCTTTTGTGGTTTTAGTGCTCAATATCTGCGGAATACCTGGTGGAAATCAAGTTAGTTTTGACGGAATTTAAACAAATTTACTGAAGAATTTAGTGGCAATGTAGATTCCAAGATGGCAACACTGAAAACAGGATTAAATTGTAGTGCGGTTAGAGAGGGTTTTGCGAATGGTTGGAGGTTAGAAGGCAATGTTTGACAAGGTTAGACAATGATTTGAAAATTGAGTAATATAATAATATTATATGTAATTTGAGAATAATAAACAGAACAGACAATGAAAAGTGAAAATAATTTAAGTTAATCAAAAGAACTGTGTACTGTAAACATGTATCGCTCTTACAACATTTATTAACCTCCCCCATACGAAGAAGAAAAAAATTACATCTATAATCTGTTCAACGAAAAGAAATCAAATTCATAGACTAATAAATTACAGTACATTGCATACTGCTATTTAAATTAATAAATTCCAGATGTAGAAACTACACAAATTTATTATTCTCTAAGGAGATGAATCCTTACCGATTACGTGTTTAATTCTCATTCAATTCTCATTCAACATACCTGTGCCTTTCCTCGTAACAACATCCCATTTCTCAGGAGTAGTAACGAGCATTTGGGTCTGCAATATTTCAGCTTTGGTCAGTTGCATGTCTCCTGTCAGTTCCTTGACTACGATCCCCAAAGGACTGAGTTTTTTCCCAAAGTTGGCTGTCATCTCAGCTGCTAGGGCTTTCATAGGCGCAATGTAAACAATCTAAAAAATAAGAAAATGTATGTGGATAAGTACATCATACCGGACGGGTATAATTTTGGAAGAGATTTAAAGACTGAAAATAATGTTAGAAGAGTGTAGGTCTAGAAAACGAGAAAGCTGTTTCATGACTTAAAAATAAAGAGAAAAAATAAAGAAGTTGATATCTGACATTTTGAAACCAAATAATCAAATTTATAATTTGGAATGTCTGTCTATGCAACGTAAATCAAAGGAATATTGACCAAGAGTACCAACTGCTCCCGATTATCCAGAGCCAGTGGGACTATGGCAACCCAAATTGGAGTGTGAGGTTGAAGGGAGAGGGAAAGGGAAAGAGACGGGGAAAACAAACATTGGGAAGTACTTGCTATTCAGATCTGGTCACCAAATACGGCTAAAGCCATTTCAAGCAACATTTCGATTCTGAATGGTTATATTTTCTGAAAGGTACAAAAGCTAAGTGTTATTATATGTATCTGTGTTGGTCATAGGTACCTTAAACTTGTTCCTCATAATGACATCATTTTCAATATGCTGGCGAATTTGGTGGACGACTGCCAACATGGCGATGTTAGTCTTACCAGCACCCGTCGGAGCACAGATGAGCAGGTTCTCATTGGTATTATAGGCCGTCTGGTATACAACTGACTGGATTCTGTTCAGGTTCTTCGTTCCCTCAAACGCCATCTGACCAATCTATAAGCAGATAACAAATTGAGATTACAGTTTAAACAATACTTGAACTTGTATGTTATTTTCCCTGCCATATAAGTGGGACTGGGCCCTGCCTGTCTTTATTAAAAACGGTTCCGATATTGTATACCCACGAGTGAGACAGTCATTGCAAACTTTCAAGATAAAGAATTTATCGATTATGTCGGTAACGTGTTTACATTACCGAGGATGACTGCGGATCGCCAACCAACAAAAAACAGTTCATGTCTACTAAATTAAGCATGTTAAATCGACATGACTGGGTAACTGGAATTTTTTTAGTAGATTCTCTCGAATTTTGAATATCATCTATTTTTTAAGTGCAATACAGTGAAACCCACATATAAGGTTCCCCCGCATAAGAAGTTTTCATGCTTTAGAAGTTTTTTTTAATCAGTTCCCTTGAAACCTGAAAATGAAAAAAAAGAGGCCTAATTTATCCACGTTGTAAAGTTTTTCCGCATGATTATATTTCCAGTCCCTTGTAAAAACTTATAAGAGAGTTTCACTGTAGTTCTTGCCAAAACAAAGTTGGCTTGACAGAGAGATTTTTGGGGAGATAATAAGAGTATAGAAAGAAAAAACAGCAGGGTTTGAGATTAGTTGGAGATTAGAAATGGTTTGGAAAAGATGTAATAAGTACGTATAAAAGAAAATGTGTAGTAATTACATTCATCAAAAGAATAACGATAAAACACGCAACAGAACAGCATAGAGTAAAAAGAAACATACTTGGTCCAGGGATGCAACTGGCACCAGGTTCTTTCCTACTTCCAATGGCGGAGCTTCACTCAAGGGGATGACTACCTCTTCACACATCTTATCATCGTGCCTCTCCACACCTTCAGGAAGCATCATCTTCGTTCCTGATATAAAACCTAAAAGAACAAAAAATAAGTTTGTTTTATTTTAACTATCATAACTCTAGGGATTACAAATCCGTATAATCTGGATTTTCGGAATATGTATTCAAAATGGAATCATGATATCTGGATATGAAATTTAAAAGAAGTTACATATTTGCAATGCAATGACCCATTTCCGACAGACTAAGAGCAATGCATTACTTAATATATTTAAAAATGGATGAAAAAATTGTAATAATTATGTAGGTTAACCCGATAACCAAAAGTTCACATCATGCACAAATACAAGATTTAGTACAAAGAATTGCTAACTAACCATCACGCCGTTTGTCCGCAGGGGTAGACACAGAGGACGGACCGCCAAACAACTCGGTCTTGGCACACACTCCATGCTTCATTCAAGAATTACTTCAATGCTATTTTGATTACCCAGTACGAGGGATTTGCATATTATGATTAATTAATTTTCTCCTTGATTTATCTCTATAATGCTATTTTAATTTTCTTACACTATTTCAACGTTTAATTATACTTTACTAAGGACACCACGGGCAATAATCAGAGCATGTATTTGTCAATGTAAATATGTATGTTAGTTATAGGTCTCTAGTTGTAAGTCATATTACGTATGTTAGTTATAGGTTATCTAGTCGTAAGTCATATTATATATGTTAGTTATAGGTCTCTAGTTGTAAGTCATATTATGTATGTTAGTTATAGGTCTCTAGTTGTAAGTCATATTACGTATGTTAGTTATAGGTCTCTAGTTGTAAGTCATATTACGTATGTTAGTTATAGGTCTCTAGTTGTAAGTCATATTACGTATGTTAGTTTTAGGTTATCTAGTCGTAAGTCATATTATATATGTTAGTTATAGGTCTCTAGTTGTAAGTCATATTATGTATGTTAGTTATAGGTCTCTAGTTGTAAGTCATATTATGTATGTTAGTTATAGGTCTCTAGTTGTAAGTCATATTACTTATGTTAGTTATAGGTCTCTTGTTGCAAGTCATATTATGTATGTTAGTTATAGGTCTCTAGTTGTAAGTCATATTATGTATGTTAGTTATAGTTCTCTAGTTGTAAGTCATATCATATATGATAGTTATAGGTCTCTAGTTGTAAGTATTATTATGTATGTTAGTTGTAGGTCTCTAGTTGCAATTCATATTACTGTATGTTAGTTATAGGTCAGTTGCAAGTCATATTATATATGTATGTTAGTTATAGGTCTCTAGTTGTAAGTCATATTATGTATGTTAGTTATAGGTCTCTAGTTGTAAGTCATATCATATATGATAGTTATAGGTCTCTAGTTGTAAGTATTATTATGTATGTTAGTTATAGGTCTCTAGTTGCAATTCATATTATATATATGTATGTTAGTTATAGGTCTCTAGTTGCAAGTCATATTATATATGTTAGTTGTAGGTCTCTAGTTGTAAGTCATATTATAGCAGTATTGTGAATTTGACCCACTTGGTCATATAAAATATTAGTGAAAAATGTAAAATATTTGAGTTTAGCCATACCTGCCATGTGCTTAGCTTCAATTTGTGAATCGTAGACATTGGGGTAGTGGACTCTGGTGGGCAAGGCTCTCTGTCTCTCCAGTCTTTGACTGCTGCTGGGCATCATCAATAAATTGGTCACAGGAGTGGTGAGGGCCTGTTGCCTGCGGATAAATATAAATGTAATGGATAATAGTATGATAACAATTCAACGGATGCAATAATAAATTAGGAGTTGGATTTGCCATAACGAAAGCAGTGCCGTGGAGAGTTTTTTTGCATAAAACTAATGGTATATGCCTTTTGTAATAGTCAAATGCATCCCCCGTACAAAAACAGAATGAGGTGAATTGTTATGTACCTTTTTATTCTCATTGCAACAGGATTGAAGTCGTCATCATCGTCATCCTCATTATTCTTGTTCTTTCCGGACTTCTTTCCATCTTTCCTCATCTGCTTCTGCTGGAGCTTCTGTTGTTCGGACTGTACTGTCACCTGACACAGGTAATGTGGCTGGGACTTATTCACTGCAAACAAACCACATACATTAAAGAAGGTAAAAAAAAAAAACAATGATGATTGACAGCCTCTACGCATCTGACTAAATGGTTTATGTATTTAGTTTTGGTTCAAATTCTCAAAGACAAATAAATAGATTTCATAGAAGGAAGTCATAAAATGTGATGTGCCTTTAACTGTCTAGTAAGTCTATGGTAATTAAATCCATAAAGAACAAAACCCGCTAATTTACATTTGTAAGTATCTTGTGCTTATTACGTTAGTTTTATCATTTATTCTTCATCGGTGCTTACAAGTTATACAAAAAGTACAGTAATCTCATAACACATTTAATATCAGTTGGATGTCAGTGACCAAAAATGAATACAATTGTTGAAAACTGAATCATTATTATATTTATATTTAGGACAGAATGCATATTTGATCATTTTGTTTTTAAAGAATTCTTTTAACCAGGAAGATTTTCCCGTTTTAAGACAGTTAAATTAAACAAATTTACTTCCTCAATGTTGCAAGTCACTTAACCTACATATTTGTTTTTTTTTTTAAACAACTTCTTGTCGTTGAACAGCATATTGTTTTAATTATCACATTCTGAAATATAAACATTGTTATGTAACGAAAGGTTGACCCTGAGATGAGTTCTAGCTACTCGTCTTGGCAAATAAGCCTGGCAAGCAACCACATCATTTCCCTCCATAAATTAACCAATCAGGCGATTCGAGCGCCCAATTAAACCAATCAGATCATAAATTAACAAAACAGGAGCAAGCGACGCGAGCGCCCACGGCGGTTTGGGACCGCTCCTTGCTGCGCTTCACACTTCCCGTCTGGAACCCGAAGAGATAACTGCGTCTCTGAAAAAGAGGCGGCCATTTTTGTTATTATTTATTTACGAGCAAGTACAATGCAGGCGGGCTGACACCCGCAGCTAGACTTGCCTCTTGCCGTCAAAACACTCAACATGGTGCCTTACTAACCCATTAAACTCAGTGTGAAGATGTCCGGCCTTGGCGTCATCACCAGCCCCCCCGCCATTCGACTAGAACACCATGTAAGCTGAATTCCCATCTGTCCATAATGTGTTGATTTAATCCCTTGTTTCATCTGCATAACTCGGTTAGAGATTCCAATCAGAAAGAGAGAGAGATTACAATAGAATCCGACCTAGATTAAGACCGTTTTTTTACTGTCTACACGATTATTCTTAACCCATCATGTTTGTCTGAGTTGCAATAAACACCGAGTTTGAAAACACTTCCCTGTACTAATTTAACGTAGAAATAGAAACGCCCTCAACCCAATTATAAGATTGCGATCGATTCGCGACCCTGTATGATAAGAAGTTGATGTCCCCTGCCGATCTGAGCTAGGCTAATGTCCGGAGCAGACTTCAACATCGAGGAAACCACCTCCAGGGTAAGTCCTGCAGATTGTAATTGTCTCCCATAACTTCCCCTGTAACCCAACCTTCCTCTTCCCCTTTTCCCCTCTCCCTGACACTCCCAGTTTATACCACACTGGCTTTCCAACTTAGGGGCTTTCCTCCAACCTAACCTTCCCCATCCCCTTCCCTTCTTTACACAACAACATATTTATCAATTTTATTAATTTTCCTTACAACAACTATAAAGCAATGATATTAAGGTCGATTATATGAATAATGGTATTTTATAAAGCATCATCAATATGTAAAATTAATAGATGAGGAATATCAAAAAAAAAGGTGTTACATTAGAAACCTAGCTCTGACTCATAAAACGGTGGAACGCGGCGCGCACATAAAATAGTCTAACATGTATGTACAAACCTTCTGCAGGAGGCCTAATGATCTCACTCCTGTGAGACAAAAGATTTTGGATGAGTTCAAACCGATCGAAGCCGAGTAGGTCAAACAGTTCATTTTGCAATTCGTCATTTGTTTTGGTAGACTGCAGCATTTTGAGAATAGAGTTGAAGAACTCAGTGCTGGAGACTCCGGATGGATTACCGCTGGAGTAGTACTTCTGTAACTCGTTCTCCAGCCATGTTCTGTCCCACTAGAAAATAAACAAACGAAAAATAAAAATATGGTTTTAATTAATGAAATATCTGGGTACATACATTATAACAATAGTTTACATTTTATATAACATATTTTAATACTACTCTTGCATTAAAAGCATTTGCTTGTGGATGGAAAAGGACTGTACTTTAATGGAGTAATTTGCTAATAGTTAAATAATATTTATGGTACATATATAAACAATAACTATTAATATAATATTATGTGCACTTTGATTACTGAAAAAACATATATAAATAAATGTAAATTTACTTTATGTTCATTAAGCTGCTTGATTTTTTTCACATACCAAAAATATCACATCTGCCACGCACAGAACTCTTTATAGCTCAGTAAAGTTCTGATCTTAAGAATTGTTAATACATCAATAACTGTTCTTTCACTAATCAAACTGAGCGACTGCTAATTTAAAGATTAGCTCAAACTCAGAATGTCAGTATCATCATGTGGCTGAGGGTAATTTTTGGAAAAATTGTAGACTAAAAGTAAAACAAACCTACAGTAGCGACTATGTAAAGTGCCCTTCATTTAATTTAATTCCTGGTCAGAGTTAAAATCGTAAAATGATAACAGAACGCAAGGAACGCATAAAAAATTCATAACATACCGGAATCTCGCTATTCGTCATTCCCGAAAATCCCGGCGTAGATCTTGAACTTGTGGGTTTGACCTCAGTCCTCCGAACTTCATTGGTGCTGTCATACTTCATGCTGAACGAGTCCATGGCTTTTAAAAGGGCCGAGGCCTTTGGCTTCATGTCAGAGAGATGGGAAGTGGAGCGGGTATACGGAGTGCTGGATGGAAGATTAACCTTTATGTGCTCTCCCCATTCTTTCGTGAACTGCCGCGGTTCTTTGGCATTCCTCTCGAGCATCTCCTTGCACCGGTCGGAGAGATCTGATGATATATCTTTGACAGCCTGAGGAAACATAGATTTGCAATTAAAAATCCTATGCCTGTTTAAATGCCAGTACTATTGAAAAAATGTTTTCATAATAGGTGACTTTTCGTAGCCAAGCTAAAAATATATTAGTATTGCCCACATTTTAAATTTATTGCATTAATAATCTTTTAGCAATATATGTCAATGTATTTGCTGACGTTTACTCAATAAATATTATTCATATTATTGTGACATCACAAACTTATATATCAGTTCATATCTACTAACAAAAAAAATAATAAATTTGTTTTAAATTGCGCAACAAGTTATATTATTACGCAAATCAGACATTCTTCATCACACAAATGTACAGTTATTTTACAATAAAAATATCATTCAAATACTACAGAAGATTAGAAGAATTACAATAAAAAATATCATTCAAATACTACAGAAGATTAGAAGAATTACAATAAAAAATAGTAGGTATTATTATAAGACATCTATATAGATACATACCTCACATATTTCATTAGCCACCGAGGTGGGGAAAGGTCCAAACATTTGTTTCATCTGTACAACATGTTTTAGGAGCACAATTTGTTGGTTCAGAAATAGCCTCAGAAGAAATATACAGGTATCGTCAACTATTTCCGGTGACTGTTCATTCCCAGTTATATTTTCTGTCAGTTTTCTCAAATTCTGCAATTTTTTTACTACTTCTCTTCTGCACTCTACGTCGTGGGAAACGTGTGATAATAAGTCCTTCCATGACAAGATACTGGTAAAGAAATATAATAACATATGAATAGTGGAAACTTAAAAGTGCCAGAAAAAAGGGAAAATGTTTTTATTTATGAAATGGATTGTACATAATATAATATCATAATATGTAAGTACTATCCTATTCCTTCTTTTCTGGCACTTACACGCTTTTAAGTTTCTGGTAATCATAGAATGTGTATTATCAAAGAGCAAGAGTAAGTGGAGGCCATTATACAACGTGAAAGCTTCACTAACAAATTATTATCTTTATCGCTTCTAAATAATGATTATTTTGTTTTCCCTTAAAAGCAGGTACTGCCCGTTTGGTATTACACCACAAAAATACATAGATAACATTTTCGGTGCATTCCCGATATATATAAGTAACGGGCATTAGTGGCACTCTTTCAGACAGAAAAATATTCTTATTGCATGTATGGTGCGTAAAGTCGGAGACATGGAGTATTCGTGCACCATAATATATGATGGGTTAAATACGAGTTGTGAACAAAATACCAAAAGGCAGGTTATTTGACAGCAAGAATATACTTTCTAATAATTACAATATTCTCTGTATTATAAAAGTAAAGATCATGTTAGCAGTGAGAATAAATTTAAATGAGCAGCAAAAATTTATTGTATAAGCAGTTTCCGAATTAGAGTGTTCGAATTTTCAACTCTAGTTCTAAAAAGAAACCGATTTTCGGTTGCCGGTTTCTTTCTCCCAGATAGCGGCTGTCTAAAAAAACGTACAAGCACCTAAAAAGATGTTTTTAATGTTTTTTACTACGCAACCTTAAATGTACAACATACAAGAGTACCTGGTTTATAATCGCTAGAAGAAAAATGTATTAAAAATTAATCGACTTACTTGTTGTCAAGTTTAGATCTACTCAACCTTTGTTTCAAGACATCTTTAGGGGGCTTTAACTGTCTGACAGGAGCCAAAGGAAGATGAGCTCTCAAAGCCCTCGATATCCTAGGCAGCTCCATATTCAAGTGCTAATTAATTACAACAACAGTATTCCCAATGTTGTTATCTTTTATTTCACAAAATGGTGCAATACTTCTGATAAATACGATAAACAAAAAAGATTTTAACAGTAGTTACTAACTTAGTATGACACTATTGAATATCCCACGGAAAGGATAAACACAATAAAATACGATGTATTAAATAATATAACTGTGGCTTGTTACATTATTTTATTTCGGGAAAATACTGCCACACGAACGTTCGAATATGACACTTGACAGCTCTGCTTGATAGTAATGCTACGCCGAAAAAATAAATCTCCCTAGCTTTTTCGCTAACTCCCCAGATTCCTCATTAAAAATCCCCATTTTTTTTTAAATACGTTACTACCTTAGAGTAACAGGTATATTATTACTCTAAGGTAAACGAAATAGACGAAACACCTTCTAAAAATAGACGAAACAGCTGATATATCCTTTGTAATGCCCTTGGGCGATCTACCGTAGAAGTCGCCAGGCTCTGCACTGCGAGTCGACCCCCCAGCTTCCGCCCAGGAAGTTACTGATCTTCGCCCTTCGGAGATCAAACCCCGGAGACCGCCCAGGCCTCTGATCATCGCCGCGTTTGTACCTACTCCCGATCCGGAGGTACTTGGATACCTAGTTCGAACGCGAGAACTCTGCATACCCAGCCGCTCTCTGGACCTTGTGTAGCCATCAATAAAGGGAAGTGCCTCTGAACTCTCATACCATATAATTCTTCCTCCATGTCACCCTGTGACTACTCTCGTAAAGACTTTTACGTGGGATAACTAAACTTTCCCGTATAATTAAGACAAGTGAATCTCTAATTTTAAGAATCAACTTTCCCGTATAATTAAGCCAAGTGAATCTCTAGCTTTAAGAATCAACTTTCCGTATAATTAAGCCAAGTGAATCTCTAGTTTTAAGAATACAAACTTTTACGTAGATTTAAACGATGTACATAGTTAATTTTAAGCACAAAGACTTTACTAGTAGATTTAAGTACTAGTTTTATTGAAATTTTGTGTCTAATTAAGATTAACTTTAGTTTAAGACTAACCCCACGATTATCAAAATGAATGACTTGTTGTAAATACCTAAATTGCTTTTCAGTTCCTAACCTTTTTGCGTTATTCCTAGAATAATAACCCATTGCGTTAATTAGCGTCTTATCACAGCTATCAACGAGCGAGGGGCCGGGGGGCAGGGTTACAGTAGACATGGTTATATTCAGCGATACTAATATGAATTGTCAAGATGGCCCTGCGAAATGAACAGGGCGTATTGAAATTATAATTTCTACGAAAGATAAATTAAAATATAATATTTTGCTTCTCCGGTGACAGAAATAGTTGTTCTTCGTTGTAATTAAGCTGATAAAAATTGTTTGAAAACAAAATTTTGCACATTAAGAAATACGTGCTTACATGCACACTTATCAAATTACCCTGCGACTGTTTTTTCAAAACATTTACACAAAAAAAAAACAAAACAAAGGGGCGCTACCATACACATTTTTGTCTGCGTATAGAATGTTTTTGTCTTCCGAAATCAATGGAAAACATTCTTCTCGTGGGTGAAGAGGGGAAAGGGGGGAGTCATTTTTTAAAATCGCCGCATGGTGCGGATCTATCTATGCGTCCCATCCGATGGTACTTCGTCATAAATCAAACAGGCTTTTTTAGGTTATGTGTACTGAGCGAAATTATAACATACTATTATAAGAAGTTTCCTTATGTATCACTAATAATAATAATTTATGTAACTGTTATGTATTCTCATATTTTGTGTGCTATTTCTAATAGGATCACAGCCCTCATATTATAACCTTTGAAATTAAACAGCGTGAAGTAAATATGCATATAAGCACGTCTTTCATCTTGTTAGTTTTTATTATTATTAAAAAACTAAGAATCTAAAACCTACTTTATACATAATAAAATGTTTTTATTAGACGTAAAATAGGTTATTAAGTTTTTGGTTTGGTTTTTTTTTCGTAAATAAAAAAAATAACCTTAAAGCCAAACAGAAACTTGATACTTTAAATGAATTGAAATGCGTGATTTTGCTTCTTCGTTAACTGAAATAGTTTTTCATTATTTTTGTGCATATTAAGAACATCGTGCTTATGCGTATTTAATCATCGTGATAAACAAATTCATTGACTATATTACAGTGGTTTACACAACATATTTCTTATTTTTACATTCATTGACATTTATTTTATTCAAACAATAAACAAAACAATGGTATTTTATTCCAACCTATAAAAATACGTAGTACATTCAAAAGAATATTCTTGAACTCATCCTGTTGTCTACGCAAAATGTTTTGTTTTTAATCAAAACAAAATATTTTAGCAGGAGACGGAATGTTTATGAAAACAAATGTTTTTGTGTAAAAAAAGTCGCGAAAAACTGATTTAAAAAATAATTGCAGACTAGATTTGCTGAATTCACAGAAAATCTGTTAAAATGTATGGAAAAACTCAATTCGTACAACTCGAGCCGCTAGTGGGCGCTAGTGTGCATGTTGCCATCAAATGTCTGGAGTTGGCGGTATTGTCATTAGTATTTGGTTGCTATAAGCTCAACAGAGTGGTACATCTACGAGTTCAACGTTAGTCAATTTGCAGTCTGGTAGGACACCTGACGAGATAAGCCGAGTGATACCATTACTGAAATGCCGGAACTACATAGGTTACCATAATTAAAAATTTATGAAATACCGGTCCATAGCCTTATATATACCTACACAAGACCTACCTACTTTAAAACATTTTAAACGTCTGAATTACTTGTATATTTCTCCAGAAACATATATGCATTGAAAAATTGGCAGAATTGGCTAGTAGCTTGCATTATAGAAAAAAAACGGAATCATCATAAAACTTAGAGCTATTATTTTAGAATGTCGACAGAAAAAAGCAACTCTACCCAAGGACGATAATGAATAGCTGTCCATACCAGACAACAGAGGTCATAAAACCTACCCTAATAGGCCTTCCACACGAGCGGGCGGCCCAATACTAAAAAAGCCATAGTTTCGAACCTTACTTACGTACTTTTCCCATAGAATTAAGTACTTGAACCTCTAATTTTAATGATACATTTTTACTTATTTCAGTGGCTTCCACACGAGTGGGCGGCCTAAAAAATCATGGCGCCGAAAGGTTCGACCATCCGGTCATCCTTTCCTAAAGTTGCTAGGCTTGACTTTAGGAAAGGACGACTGGCTGGTCGAACCTTTCGACGCCATGGCTTTTTTTAGTATTGGGCCACCCCATAGATGGACCACCCGCTCGTGTGGAAGGCTTATTAAGATTAAGTTTAATTTAAGACTAACCTCTCAAATATTTGGTCTTTAAGAATAAACGATTTACTAATACACATTAACTTTTTGCGTTACATCTAGATATATTATAAACCCACCCTAAGTAGGAAGCACCCTATAACAATCACATTCTTATTTATATATTTTTTATGATTTTACATTACGCTAGTACCTAACATAATAATAGTTAGGATTTTATCTATGGGATTTAATGTACAGAACAACGAACAACCATAGAAATTTATTGGTCATCGCGGTGTACTCTTGAAGTTGGCGATTTGATGGATTTCCTTATATTATTATGATGGTCTTTCACAAAAACAGCGTAAAAAGACCAAATTGAGTTTAGAAATGATGGCTCCGGTCCCGAATACCAGGTCGACCACTAATAAGTGTTGTACGATTTGTATAAAAGCAGTGAAATGGCTACCAGTCTTATTTATAGTGACAATCATGGTATGGTCTTATTACGCCTATGTGGTTCAGTTGTGTTTTTGTAAGTATATAAAATTAATGTACGGTGTACTATATTTTCTGTTGACTTTGATCCATCACTGTGTCTGAATCTTTATTATGACCGAATATATTTTTGTTTTCAGTGACAGTTCCGAGTAATTTCGAAAGAGCAATTTACTTAGTAATATATCACTTGCTCTTTGCGATGTTTTGCTGGTCTTACTGGCAAACTATATTTACAGATATTGGGCGTGTACCATCCAAGGTAATATTTCCCTCAAAGAATTAAGTTGAAATTGCACTACCTACATGGTAACTTTTCTCTATTATTTACACATCTGTTCACCTAATGTTTTCAGTTCAAAATTCCTGATTCAGAAATGGAAAAGCTATTAGCTGCAGAAAACGAAGAAGCTCAGAGGAGATTGCTGGAGATATTTTCTCAAGAACTACCTATTTACAACAGGTAATTTTTTATGTTTTTTTTCTCCCTTTCTGAATTTTTTTTTTAGACAAACAATTGCATGAATATTTATATTTTTTATCTTGTGTCAATAACTTTGTTTACAAAACTTACATAGTTACCGAAGGGGAAACACATTCAATGTTGGTTAATATTATATCTTTAGTTTTAATCGGATTGTCTGTAACCTAAATCGCTATTAGCTGTTAAACGCATCATACATGTGAGCAGAAGTGAATCCCTTAAGCCTAGGCAATGTATTTATGATCAACTTTGCCATATTGTAAACGAATAAGTCAATACAATCTGTAGTGGCTTGTGTATCCATGTATTGATAAATATTGTTATCATCTTTGCTTATCGTGGATAAGGTGTTTGAGGAACATGCTTGTTCATAGTGTGGTTGTAATCAGTGTAGTCATCCAGGGGGTTTCCGAAAACCCTTTCATCCAAATTTCATGAAACCTGTTTTTAATAAATGTTTTCGTAAATAAACTTTGGCTTCCTGGCAATGGTTTTTATGTTATCAGTCGGACCTGGAGGGGTTATCGCAAAGTCAGGACCGACCTGTAGGGTAGAATAATTTCATTTTAATAATTGTGGATTAAATTATTTATTATTGAAATTATTCTATATATTATTCCCGGTGAAGAGAGCATCACTTTCGTAACATGTTGATATCTGTGTATATTTATAAAGTGGTGAATACAAAGTAATTTTTTAATTCATTTATTAATAATGACGCCACAAAGTTAATACCAATCTTTTGAAGAAATTATAAAAAAAATTATACTTATAAAACACTTATTTTAGGTTAGTATATTGAGTTTGAGCTAAAGTCCAGTGGCGGTTTGAGGTATATCTCAATTGAAGTTAGTATATTGAGTTTGAGCTAAAGTCTAGTGGCGGTTTGTATAAGTATATCTCAATGGAAGTTCAATCGGAGATTAAGAAAAGTAGAAAAAAAATTCCCTCATCTAAAAATTCTATTTTGGTCTCTTTCATAATTATACATATTTTTATCTAGATGTAAGAAATTTCATTATATCACTGCACCAGAGATTAACGACTTAGCAACAAACAACATCAGGGGCGGCTCGTGACTTTTTAGTGTGCTAGAGTGCTAATATTGAATTTGATTAATTGAACCCCCTAATTTAAAAATCTTCATACAAAAAAAAATTTGGCTTCTACAACCTCAATAATGCAGTTTTTTTTCAATCTTAGTATATCAAAATGTCACGAGGCGCCCCTGAACATGATACAATTTGACTATTCATTAAAGTCTGTGGCTAATGTTTATGATATCGAAGGTTATAAAAATATTGTCTTCAATAATTAACTTATTTTATTTAATAACAACTTAAAACACGATAATCACGGAAAATAATCTATTGGTTCTTGCAAAATACTATTCCGTACAAATTTGGTAAGACAAATCATATAGTCGCTATGCACGTGGGCAACTAAGAATTGCCTAATGTTTGCACGCTTCCATGGTTTGCCGCTGATGTGCCACGAGTATGAACTATTTCTTAGAACAGAAAGTCCAATAGGCACTGAATTCATATCGCACATGGGATTCATTTCGGACTCGCTCTCGGGCCGTATCAATACAGACGGGTGAAATTTTTAGCACAGAATTTAAATAGCATGCTGCTTAAAGTGTGGTAAAATCCAAGTATGAACTATTTCTTAGAACAGAAAGTCCAATAGGCACTGAATTCATATCGCACATGGGATTCATTTCGGACTCGCTCTCGGGCCGTATCAATACAGACAGGTGAAATTTTTAGCACAGAATTTAAATAGCATGCTGCTTAAAGTGTGGTAAAATCATAATACAAGTTT
The DNA here is from genome assembly GCA_022606495.2 of Halesus radiatus. Taxonomy (NCBI): domain Eukaryota; kingdom Metazoa; phylum Arthropoda; class Insecta; order Trichoptera; family Limnephilidae; genus Halesus; species Halesus radiatus. The sequence continues at coordinate 60,405 of JAHDVE020005576.1, forward strand.
GTCTTATTATCTTATCTTTTTTATGGGAGTTCACTCCACAAACAAACTTTAGAGATAACCGCCACTGCTTAAAGAAACTAAAGATCTTAGCCTTTGAGTTCTTCCCTTGTCTTAAGTTTCACTTAGTTAAAAAGTCTAATACTATAGATCTTAGGGTTGACAGCTCCTAAGATGAGCCTTTCTCAAACACCACTTACTAATCTTAAATGAGGGTTATATGTTTTTATTAAAAATTAAAATTATTTTATTCAACACCTCAGCCCTGACTTTGCGATGGATGATCTGTCCGCGTCCTACTTACTTTTATTTATTGATACGGAGACAGTGTGCATAGATCCCGTGAGCACTCAGACCATAGGTCCATTGTGCTATCTCCCATTTTACCTTATTCCTTTGACAGTAACCCGGTCCCTTTGATAAAGTTCACCAGGGTTGTCATTGAATATTCGGTTATGTCTCTTGGTTCCACAATATGTCTTCCCAGGTAGCTGAGCCTTCTTCCCATCAAGGCGGGACATTGGCACCACAGGTGAATTGGTCTCTTCATCCTCTTCACATTTCCTACATCTATTGGTGTTTTCCACTCCCAAAAGCTGCATGTGTCTCCTGAGGTGGCAGTGTACCGTTAGTAGTCCTACCAGTTCGCTCAGTGAGTTTCTGTCCATAATGAGTAGTTTCCTGGTTCGTGGGGTTAGGTCCATTTATGAGTACTTTGGATTGTCTCATTCCGGGTGCCCTCTCCCATTCCTTTCAGTGCTGGGATTTAACCCACCTTTCGATATGTAATTTGGTGTGGCAAGCTGCCACTCTTACGGCAGGCTCGGATCCATCAAGTGGTGCTTCTGCCCCTTCCTAGTTATTAGTAACAGAGTGTTTTTGGAACTCAATGGGGGATCTGAATCATTAATTATGAGTACTCGAAAGACCACTATACAAATTTATATTGGAATCCCAATGAACATTATCTGTTTAAATATTTGGGTTGTCAGGGATGTATAAAAAATATTTATTTATTTTTCATAGTCTCTATTAAACAGTTGTTAGTATATATTACAGAGACTGAGATACATTACAATAAATGAGAAATGGGTAAGGTGTAATTATAATAGTATGCAGTTAAAAAAATCTATATCTTTGAACCAAATTTCATGTATTTGTATGTCTGAAAATAGTTTTTGCCGCTATAAGTATGTATTAGAAGAATTTTTTGTCAGAAACCCGTTGTAACGGAAATTGTATGATTCTTTTGGTAGTAACAATTATTCTCTATGCCTCACTGCACACTCCATTGTTATTGAATTGTCTTGCCTTGGTAATGCCAACCTTGGCATATAATGCACATTGCTGTGTAGCTTTTAGTGAATTTGTGATAAAACACAGTTTTTGATTATTATAATGTTTTTCTCGATATTGTGCATCGTAACTAAAGGTTACATTTGATTTATAACTAACTGAGCATCACTCTCTTTCCATGGAAGGATAGGCAGAGAGGATAGACCACCACACAACCCTGCTTTGGCACACATTTTTCTTTTACATTAATGTATCGTCTCATACATCCTCTTCTATTACTCTGACTCTTGATTTGATGACCCGACTAAAGTATTTGATTTATTATATATATATATATATTCACTATAATGATTTGTGGTAATTCTTTATATTCAGCAGTCAGAGGGTTAACATTTACTTTGTGATGTCATATCAAAATAGATAAGAAAAAATTGTTTTCTTTTCAAGTGACTCACTTTTAGAAATATAAAGAGACATAAAATTTCTCTTTGAATAGTCACTTTTATACAGAAAAAGAAGTATGTAAGTAGAAGTTTTTGTGACGAAGCGTGCAATCTACCGTATTAGATAAGCAATTGTGCTAATAAGCCGGTTTTAGTTTGAATGAGTTAAACCGGTACCTTTTAATTCCAATTTTATGGCGATTGGACACATCTAATTCAATTCAATAAATAACTAAATTAATCTGATAATTATTCTGAATTTAAAAAAAAAATAAGCGAAGTCACAAATTTTTCAAATTTACCTAAGAACAATTTAAAAATTAATAGATTGTTACATTATCCTGGGTTAAACAATAAATTTATTGATTTTCATAATTTTATAATGTGCATAATTTTATAAATGGAGTTTAAAAACTATTTTAGTTATAATAAAACATTAGAATAAATTTGACTAACCCATTGGTACCAAATTGTTTTTGCACTAATTTGAGCCTTGAATATAGAGTAAATTCCATACCGAAAATTGCAACTTGTCTTAAGGCGATGCAATGGGAAGTAATGCAAAATCATGTGTTTTCGGTTTGAGAATTTGATGGCCTAGAAATATCGTAGACGATTTAATTAAATACCGCAAGTAGAACACACCTTGACCTTTCCTATAACCGTTCATTTTTTGTTGTGTCTTTTTATAAGCCTAAAAAAAAAGTATCAGACATTAAAAAAATGTTTAAAGCGCAAACTCTACTTACAAACCCCTTTTCCGATGTTGTTCTATTGTTCATTGTGGTAAATTAAGTTTTTTAGAATATGACCGTAAAACATTTCAATAATTATGTCTGAGCTTTACAGAATAGAATAAAACAAGCATTTTGGTGATGGTTTTTTTTCCGTAAATCGAAACATGCGGCCGATGTTAAGCCGGACTTTCAACCTTGTCGCCACCTGCATAAGGAGCGCGTGATTTCCTTGGAATTTTAGCCGGTGGATCGCCTTAATCTACAGCAAATAATATAAGTAAAGTAATACAATCCGACATGGAGAAATATTATATGGTAAAGAATGACCATAGCCAGATAGCCATTACGCCTGACAAAGGGAAACTCCTAGGACACTGTGTGCACTTTCAATCTGCATTCTAATATTTCCTCTCTTCCAGAACAATATCCGGTGCGATACGATACTGCGATCGTTGTGTTCACGTGAAACCCGACCGCACGCACCACTGCAGCGTGTGCGGAACGTGCGTACTGAAGATGGACCACCACTGCCCGTGGGTTAACAACTGCGTATCTTTCTACAACTACAAATACTTCATCCTCTTCCTGGGCTACGCGCTCATGTATTGCGTTTACATCGCAATCTCCAGCATGCAGTACTTTGTCATATTTTGGAAGGTTCGTCTCACCTTTAATTATTTCATCTTTATTTGTCTGTTGTGCTGTGTTGGCTCTCCTGTTTTTTTTTAAATGTTGTTGCATTGCGGCATCCTTCGTCAGGGGGCCTAGTACGGCCATATTGATAACTAAGCAGTCTCAGGGGGGATAAACATTTTATCTATTGCTCACTCTCCGTCTTATGTAGGCGAAGTCGATGCGACGACGGTGCGAAAATTTCAAATGGTTGGATTCTCTTGGAAGCGTTCTACGTGACAAATACCAGGCGATGAATGGCGCGTTGCAGTATGGGTCTCAGCAACGCGATCAGTTGATTAGATATTTTTGGATGTGGTGGACGCGACGGTGATTACCATTTTTCAACATGGTTGCGGTAGAAATGTCTTTAAGAACAAACTGCTATTTTCAGTGAAACCGGTCTGGTAATATTCGAGAAAATCTTACATTGATTTTGCTATATATAGACTCTCTAAACGAGGTTCAAAATTTTACGGAAATATATTTTCTGTAAAAAATTTTATTTATCATAGGAGTTTTCAAATAAAATAAAAACTCTTGCATCCGTCCATGATCAATGGCGGTGACTGGAGTAGCAGGAACGGGCGGTCCGTGGGCACGTAGGACAGCGTTGTCGCTTCACATCTATGCTTTAAACCACATCGCAATCGCGTTCACGCGACTTCGTCTACACAAGACACAGGGTTAGACGTATTGGAACTTCAAAAATATACGTATTCCTTTTACAAACTGATTTTAGGCATTTTAGTTTTTTTTTTTTACCAAGATACTATGAATAACTATTGAAACTCCGTTTCCCCAACTTAAAATTAATAAGCAGCACACGCAAATTGATTTCCATACGAAATTTTTACTCCAATGTTTTGACACGCAGACAGGCTTATAATTTTCATGCTCACGAATGTCGACATAGAACCAATATTGGTGAGACTTTAATCGTGTCGATGTTGGCTTTCATGCTAGGCCCCAGGGCTGATGTAATGGTTGACGTGTTTAACACTAACAACAAATGTAATTGTCGTGCTCACGAATGTCGACTTAGAACCAATATTTGTAAGACTTTTACCGTGTCGATGTTGGCTTTCATGCTAGGCCCCAGGGCTGGTGTAATGGTTGGCGTGTTTAACACTAACAACATTACAGAATCTTTTAAGACGGGTAGAGCTAAACGAAGTGTAACACTCGCGAACAAATAATTGATTTGAACTGCCTTGAGAAATTGCAAGTATGGAGGCTGTACAAAGGCAGGAGGAAATAAACCACATTCACTAATTTTTCAGGGAAATTAAAAAAAAAAACTATTTTCATTATTAATTCTAACTTCAAATATGATGTTGTAGTCAAATTTATTGTAAAGAAAATTACATTATTTAAGTTTTGTTTGTGAGTTTTTGTTGTATTGATTGATCTAAGGCCAGGCGCGCATGGATGACCTTTGTTACGGCAACAGTTTCGCCACCGTTTCAAAATCTTTTGCATGTATATGGAGGTGGGTGAAGGAGGTATATGTGGCAACATGACATTAGGGTGACTTTTTATGGATTTTGAAATAGTGATGAAACTGTTGCCATGACAAAAGTCACCCGTGTGTGTCTGGCCTTAGATCAATCAATACAATAAAAACTCTAAGGTCTAAGAGTTTTTCTTAATTTGAGGTACTAAAATTAAAATATTCCTATTCTCATTCATAACCCATTATTTTAAAGTTATTTAATAAATAAGCTTTTTTCTTTCTGCCATGGGGGTTCTTTATGCCATGTGACACTTCGACAGTCAAAAAAACCATAGTTATTTTGGGAGGTATCTGGCTTAGCACCCTATTCCACGCACCTTGGCTTCTTGCAGCTAAACTCCTACTTTACCGTGATATTTTTAATATCTTTTGTCATGCCTAATTAACTTTGATATTTATTTATGCACGGTGTCCGTAAACTCATGGTACAAGCGGGAAACTGGTGAATTTGCATCGCATAGAGAACCCAAAAAAAAAACAAAACCAAAATATCAAATCAGTATTTTTTTTTTCTCTTTTCCTTTTGTTTCGGCAAAAATTGGAGCCAGATCTACATTGAATCGCGTTTAAAAAAACAAGATCAGCAGCTGAGAGTAAGTATCAGTTCTTTTAAACATTTAATCTAAAATATTTCAACTTTGAACTTCATTTACTCGAAATCTCAAATCAAAAAAGTTATACCACAAAATAGACTCCAAATGTGATGTTAATTCACCAGTTTCCCTGTTGTACCACGAGTTTCCGAACACCGTGTATTTTCCAGGGGTGCATCTGTTACGAAGAATGTCAAAATAAAGTTATTTTTACAAAAAGTGAGGTTTCTTCTCTTCCGCCCTGTAAAGTTGATATATTTGTATTTCTATCTGTTAAAAAAAGAATCCCCTAGGCTTAACCTTTCTGGTAGATAGTTCCTGTAATTGTAACTCCTTAAACTTTCTGTCTCACAGAATATTGGCTATTTTCTTCTTATTATTTCCCTGAAACAGTCACCTTTGAATTAGTGCATCAGAAAATACAACTATTTCCAAAACAACTACTGTCAAATTCAATACCTATAAGTCAACCGAGTGACTTCTTCTGATGTTTCTCCAAATGATGACATTTTTATATTCTAGATGGCGCTGTTGCATTTTTTTAATGGCAACATTGCATTATTGAGCTAGTCTTTAGGATTTTGCTCACAGACCTTACCATATGACAACCCACACACAGTTTCATGTTGATTTATTTCATGATGTCTTCTCAAGCTATTTTGTACATTTAGGTGACCTCAATAGGAATAATAGGAAGGTCCCCTGAGGTCAGCATGCTGTTTACTATTAAGTCATAAAACAACAAACATCCTGCTTTTAATACATACCATCATATACATATCTAGTTGAATTTAACACCAGTGGAGTTACTCACAGTTCAGACTATCATACTGTCATCAATTATCTAACAGTACATTGTGATGTATTCAATATTCACCATAAATATTTCAAGTTGCAAACAAGTATGTAGTTATAATGAACATTAGAGTAGAGATACAAAGTGTTATTGCATGTGGAGTTTGATTTGAATTATTATAAACGCAGTCAAAGTACAGTCTGACATTTAAAAGTGAACAAAAAGTGAGGGCTCTGCGACCGTTTAAAAGGTTTTAAATGACAACACCGAGATGGCTTATAGGAAAATTAAAGTAAGTTTAAAAAAGCACAATGGTCCTTATGCATATTTTTTACTTAAACCATTCATGCTTTTGAACGAGCAGTATTCGCGGGCGGCGCATGTGTCGTATTGCGCCAACCCGAGCACTGCTCGTGTGTTTCGACTTGTTTGTGTTACATAAGATAAACAAACGAACCGAGCTCGCCAGTTGCCACTTGACGCTCGTAGAGGTTTACGCAAATCGTTTCTTCTGTTTTAACTTATCATAGTTAGATTTGTTTTATTTTATTTTTTATTGTTTTTTTTTATTATTATAGTTAGACGTGTTTTTTTATTTTTTTATATTAAGTTAAGTTTTTTTACATTTTTTATTTTTTATTGCTTCTGTTTTGTTTTTTTCAAATGGACAACTTTAAAATTATGTAAACTCTTTAAATAAAAAAATAAAATAACCTGATGTTTTTAGTTCTATTTTTGTGAAAAAAACCCGAGCATGAACAACCGGTTAACCACCCGGTCTTCAAAAATTATTGGTACTTTCGGAAATTAGATGATTCTAAATCGTATTCTAAGACAATTTTATATTATTTATTATTTAACATTTTGCAAGGAAGATAATCACATGGAAAGGGGATTTTTTTTTCTTTCTGAAATGTTTATCAAAATACCCATTTATTAGATGTTAAATCAAAATATAACAAAATTTCATTCAGAGATCAAAATTATAAATTAAAAAAAAACTTTAATATAATCGAGTAAGGTTGTTTTGGATTGTTTCTTTAAAACAAAATGTGAAAAAATTTTAATACGTAGAACAAATTTAATAGCTCGGTGTTGCCATAGTAATGAAAAAATTTAGTTCCACTTAAAAATGTCTACATTTTATTGCCAAGCTATAATAATCCAAATGTACTATTGAGCGAATCTTCCAATTTGCCAAACCAAAGAGTTTCCTACTTTCAGTGCAAAAGTTTATCTTCCCTACTAAAAGTAATAAAAGTAAAGTTATCTTACCTGAAAGTTACAAAATGTCGTTTCAATACTTTTATATATAACATTCAGAGTGAAACTTACTTGCAATATCGCTTCAGTGAAACATCGCCAGTTTATAATATGTAGTTCAAATTTTTCTCTAACATTCAATGACGCTCTCTCGATCTTTTATATTAGCAGTCATGCAACTATTGAGTGAAATTAATCATAGTTATGTCTATAAGTTTCTCATGCCTTGCGGTGTTGCCATTAAAATTAGTGCTGTCATAATAGTTGTCAGTGTTGTCAGCCATCTAACATTTCATAATAAAACACCTCACTCACCTTAGACAAATTGATATTAGATTATTATATATTGGATGTGTTATGATGCATGAGTCCCTTTCTACAAGAACTGTTATACATAAATTTATTATTCCACATCTGTTTTTATCCGAGTAAAGAACAATTTTACTAGAATCTCAAATCGGACATCTGACAATTGCTTACAGAAAAATTGATAAATCCAATAATATGTTGGCGGCTATTGTTTTTCTGTTCATATAAAGAAGTTGTAGAAATTATTAGAATTAATTTTGAATACATGTTTTAATGTGAAATCATTTTTTAATCAACTTCTCCTAGTTTTTTAAATTATTTTACCTGACAGCCGTTTTGCCGCTTAAAGGCATCGATTATGTGACAGACAAAATAGCTGTCATGCGAAATAAGTAAATCGAAATAAGACCCATTTAAATTAATTTGATTTGTTGTTCATTTGCAATGTGATAATATAAATTAAACTCCAAATGTTACAATATTTTTAGTTAATAGTAGTGAATTTTGGGTGGAACATTATTAAAAATATATCTTTGTTACACAATAAAATAAGTCATTCAAACATAACATTGACTCCCGTAATTACTTCCCAGTAAAATCTTGTGTTTCCCTTCTCCCTCTCTGACCTCACCTCTCTATTTTTGCTATTGCTTCTCTCTCTCTCTCTCATCTGACATAAAAACTTGATGTAATTTATGATTTGCATCCTTTATTTAGTTGTGTTGTCCTGAATAAGTCATAGTTGTATCTGAAACTAGTTGGCTGTAGCCTTTTGGACATAGTAAATGGTCTTTCCCAACACTAAAAAACTCATTTTCTAATAGTGGTAATGTCTTCAGCACTTTGTAAAATTTTAATTTGACTTGTTTGATCAGAAATTGATTAAGTCGTCAAGCATAACAGTAATCAATATTTAACAACTCTGGAACTATTCAAATGTTCAAAATGGCGCTAATTGCCAATTTGATGACAACTTCAATAATATGACAGTGGTTCAAACAACTGGGCCTTAGGCGTCCGAGGAAAAACTAAAATATAGTGGTCTATACAAAGATATATTTTTAATGTATATATATGTATGTATTTATTTGTGTATTATCTTACTATTTATCTGTTTTTCTTTCTTTTAAAGGATATGTCCATGTTTCAGGGGGAACTGGAAGGAATGGGAAGGTTCCACATCCTTTTCTTGTTCTTCGTTGCATTAATGTTTGCCATTAGTCTTGTGTCGTTTTTCGGTTACCACGTCTACTTGGTCATGCAAAACAGATCTACACTGGGTGAGTAACATTTTGTTTATTGAATTAATTCATTAATTAATTATTATTGGGGTGAACACCATCTTGATAAACAATAATATATTATGTAGGTACCTATATTATTCACCCATAACGCATTCCTTGAAAATGTTTTGATGGAAAGGGATTTTTCATTAAGCTGAGTTCTAGTAGCATTGCTAAATTTGGTATTTTTAGCACAAAAAAATGATATTACAGATTAACTACCCAATAGTGGAAAATGCCTTATATCCAATATCACCCCGGAAAAACCACCATTCACCATCAAAATGTTGCCTAAACTGCTAGCTATTTTATTTATTAACCTGATTTGTATAGCCAAGTATTTCCAACATTCCTCTTTTGAGGTAAATTACGGTGAAACCCGCTTATAAAGTTCCCACATAAGAATTTTGTTTTTTCAGTCCCTTGAAGGCTGAAATGCAAAAATGGCCCAAATAATCTCATTCTACAAGATTTTCCCACAAAATAAGTTTTTTTTTCCGTCCCCTGGAAAACCTTATAAGAGAGTTTCACTGTACGTACATTGTTTATACATGTTAATGGATGTGAATGATAATTTCAGAGGCTTTCCGGGCGCCAATATTCCGTTCGGGCACCGACAAGAACGGCTTCTCTCTCGGCCGGTACAACAACTTCCAAGAAGTATTCGGAGACAATCCCAAGACGTGGCTGCTCCCCATATTCACAAGGTAAGCTGCCCAAACATTTCTCGACTAATGTGCTGTACAATCACTTCTACAAATACTTCCTAATCCCCCCTTCTGTAAATAGACTGTATGTATTGTCCATTAACTATACTAGAGAGTGAGCAGAAGTTTTCTAAACAGCTTATGAATTCAGAGATTAGATTTTTAGTGACGCTTTATTATCAATATCATGGAACAAAATACCTAAGAATACAGTCAATTCTGTTTTTACATCATTTTAATATAAGAATGATATCTGTTATTATTAAAATTCCTGATTTTTACCAATAATAATGCAGGAATAAACAAATAATTTCCCTGAGTTATTTTCATGCAAGTAAAACCTATCCCATTTTTTCTATGCATTTATGTGCTCCTTTTTTTTGCACAATATTCTGTGCAACATATTCCCAAGTAAATACAGAATTAAGCGTAGTTTGATAGCGAGCTTTTCTTCATTTTATTTTCATCGAGTTTCCTTAAGGGGAACGGCTGCGGTGCCTATTTCATACAAAACGGAAAGATCTATTTTTTAATTAAAGGTAGTAAACATCTAGTACGGATGAGAAATATTTTATTTATTTTTTATTTTAATTTTTAAGTATGTGCCATGAAAAAAAATCAATTTTCATGATTTTAAAGGCAGCTTAGAAAATTATTTGCGAGTTTATCGTACTGTTTAAAAAATATGTCACATTTGCTATGTAAGTATGATTACATAAATAAAAATATAAAAATAAAACATTTTAAAAGAAAAAGGTTTTTTCGTGTCAATATTTTAAATTCTGTATGCCAAATGTGTGGTCCATTGTAAATTGGTCGTTTTTAATTTAGTTTAAAGTCCACCATAATGGTTATTTTAATATTTTAAAAATAAAATTAATTTCATATTTCATTATATTTTCAAAGCAGATGGGTTAAAACTTTTTTTTAAATCACCGTTAGCCCCTAAATAATTGTTAAAGATGCCTCTAAAATCGCAAAAGATCAATTCTTTTAATGGCCGATATTTCATAAAGTAAAACAAAAATAAATAAAATACTTCTCATCCGTACTAGATATTTACTAAACCTTTAATTAAAAAAAATAGATCATTCAGTTTGGATGGGTATTTTGGCCTCCAATCCAAAATTCAGTTTTGTATGAAACTGGCACCGCAGCCATCCCCCTTAAGGACCAGCACTCAAAAATGGCCCCAAATATCACTTTACAGGTTGCAAACTCAAACAATACCACAAATAATTTATCCGCAAATTGGGTAGATAGGAAAATATATAAGGTTCCAAAATGTCTGAAAATAGGTTCAGTTTGTAAACCAGTGAAAGCAATTTTGAACGTTTTACCTAAAATTCCATTTAAATTTTCCTTATTACCCGTATAGAATTTACAGATAAATTATTTGTAGTATTTTTTGAGTTTGCAACCTGTAAAATGTTTATTTTTCAGTGCTGACCGTTAATAGGTTTCTGCAATTGTGACATTACAAATTGAAAGTGGCCATCTCCAAAAATATTTTTTTAATAGAGTTTTGTTTGTTTCACTGCTTATGTTGAATTATTTAATAATATTCAGTTCAAACATGGTTATCTCTTGTTTTTCTGCTTTCAAAATTAAAAGTAGTCACATTTTTCAATCTTAGTCATCTCCATTTAGTTTTTAAATCAAATCTTTGGTGATTTGACAATGGAAATGGTCACATTTGATTTGTAACATCATAATTATACTTGACTGATATTGATGAAGCTTTATAAAATCCATATTATTGAAGAAAATGCCTCCGTTAGCCGCATACTAAGAATATGCAGCTAATTTGGTTTACGTTAGCAGTCAAAGCAACATAAAACTCTTGGTTTGTTTCCCGGGGCCCGATTCCAGTTCTTTTTAAGGATAAGACATTATCCTTATCTGTAGGGTTAAAGACATTTTGCTTAACTGTGGGTCTGATTCCATGTCAATGACAATACATTTTTAAAGAAGTTTGTGGTTTAATTATCACAGCATTATTAACAATTATAGGTGCACCACACATACTTAACTCGTGTAGTTTATTATTACTTACTTAACAGGTGTAGTTTATTATAATTTTTAGAATTTTAAATTACTTTTATGTGACATTTCTGGATTTTGGTATAGGTACTTTACAAACATCGCAATTTCGTTAATTCAGTTAATAGCATTATTATGCGACAAATAACTCACTAATAATGTTTATGTTAATGTCAATACGTACAATAATATTACAGTTTTTTTTTGTTAAAACTACGCAAATGTCAATATTTTCAAAGAATGTCATTCGCTGAGTGATAGCTGTCATCCGAGAGAGCCGGAACTGCAGTTAAGCAAAAAGTCTTAAAAGATAAGGACAATGTCTTATCCTTAAAAAGAACCGGAATCGGTCCCCAGATCCTTGAAAATTAGAATTTGTTCAATTTTTCCCTGGAGCATTGATGAACTTCTATAAAGCTGACAATAAAATACTCAGTAATTTTTATTTTATTTTGTTTATGTGGGAATTACCGCGAGTACATGAAATATAATCTTTTTGTTATCATTGAAGATAATGAAACAGAATGAAACATGAAACCGAAAAGACACAGTAAAGAAAAAGATGATGGTAGCAGCTTGGACACGAACCCAGGACCTCATGGTCCCGGCTACTAGCGCTATCTTTTTCTTTTCTGTGTTTTTTCAGTTTCATGTTTCATTCTGAGAGTTGTTAATCTTCAATTATTACAAATATATTACAATGAGGTTTATAAGCCTCAATAAATCCCAAAAAAAATAATATTAGATTTTCACTCTCGGTTCCGTATGTTACCTAACTATTAGGACTGTTGTAGATTAGTTTTATCCGCTGATGATTTATAGATGATTTGTAAAATAGAAATGTTACATTGAAAGTGAAGTAAGATAATGAATTTTGAAAGTTTTATCCCTGTGCATAATATATCTTATAGATTAGTGTGATAAAAATGTTCTCATAACCCCTCTATGTGTTATGAAGGATGAAATTAATACTCTTAGTTTTTTTTATTGCTTATCGTTTTGGCTTGTCTTTTCTGCATATTTTTGTATTCATTTCTCCCATTTTATAATTTGTATATATTTATTTTTATGAATAACAATGGTAAAAATGGTTTCATGTTTGCTGAATGATTTTTGTAATGCAAATAATATAACACGACATATTATGAATTACAATGTCAGCATAATCACTTTCTACAAATGGTGACCAAACTATGAGAAGCATCCATCGTTCCATTAGAGGTAAAAATCACCATGTGTCATACAGCTAGTGCGGCACTTAGTGAGTTTTACCTCTAAGGGGACAATATTCCCTTATACACCGATAGTATTTATCCAGTTGTATGTTTAGTTAGATAAGTTGTGAATGTCCCGTTTAAACTAAATTACAATAAATTGCATAGGACATTTCTATTATATCATATTTTAACAGAGAGCCGATTTCTGTTGCTTCCTTTAAAAATAATTACATATTTCTGCACAGGTTGTTTTCTACTAACGTTTTTTTAACAGATGTTGACGATGTTAATTCCAAAGAAACTTTATCATTTTTTCACTAATAACGAAGAATTTTTTTGGGTACGCCTTTAATATTGAAATAACATTTATTTAGATATTTATTACAAAATATATCAATATGTTAGAATACATTCTTAGTATTTTTATTCTACTCTCCATAAGTTGAGCTCCAGTAGCTCGTGGTTATGGGAGGAGTATTTACATATGTAATAAAAAACATTTATAATAATAACAGAGCATTTATATAGCGCAGTTTTGTGTTATTTCATTTCAAGTGCGCAACACTATAAATAAACTTTAAAATAATGATTAAATAACTCCATTCAGTGGTATTCCTACAGTGCTACTTGTACATCCTATTTATACATTATTAACGTATTCCATACATTCTTGCTTATTCTTAATATTACTCCTACAGCACTCCTTAGGTGCATATTCATCTAATAAAATTACAAAATATTATACAGTATGTACACGATCTACACATACATAGAAGAATTTCATCAAAATGTCAACGTCCAGTGGGAATATTATTCCAGAATTCAATGCTTTTTTTTATTGAACTGGTATTTGTTGGAAGTGTCTTGGAAAAGGCATTAGTTCAGTAATCTTATGTTACATATTTAATGATGAGAAATTTGGCATAAATTGTCACCAATGAATCGCTGAATAGATTGACAGATGATCAGTATTATGTAGACATTCTAATACTACATAATAGAATCTCTTTACATGTTTAATCTATGAATTTACTTCTCACCCCACACAAGTGTTTTAGCCAATGTCAAGTTGGGATGGAAAGGTCATTCAGACAGTTGATATTATTCACTAGATATCTTGATGATTCTGTAACAATATATTTAAGTATGTTATCTATAAGGTTGCTTAACTTGAACGTAAATGGGTAATTCAATTCTTCAATCCGAGTGGTTGGATTGAATGGATTGTTTGGATTGACCGCAACTGGCACGGTGTCTTCTGTTCTGTGTAGTCTGGGTGACGGCTCAGAGTTCCCCGTGAGCGGGATCCACCAGCAGCCGACCCTGAACCATTACATCTCGGCGGGGGGCGTGACGGTCAACCAGCACACCTACCACTCCATGGGCACCACCCGATCAAGGTCAGACATCTGATGGCCAGGCATTCCCGTGTTGATCTGACGACAGACTTTAATCAGAGTATCTTGGACAGTGAATCCTCAGAGTCTTGCGTAGCCATGTGCCTCTTTCTTAACCCAATCTTCCCGGGACACTTCCATGTCGGCAACATGCCACGCCGAGCTTTATCTAAGTGGCATTATTTAATGATTGGGAAATATTATATTGTCTTTTCTTATTTTGTAACGACTAGATTAATTGATATTTTTATTTGAGAAATGCCTCTTGTCTGCCTAACCTTGTCCCGAGATTATCATTAAAACACTTTTTATATTTCAGTTTTTCAACGTTTCACTGTTGAATTCCGTGTTTTTAATGCCTTTTGGGATTTAATTTAACTGCCAATTCTCCCATTTTAAAAGATGTGAAACAGTACGACGGCCGCACCGTGTTCATTTGATAAACTGAATAATTTGTCCCCGAGTTATATTATGTTGTTTTTCAAGTAAACTGAATATTCAAAGGTCCACTGAATAGTATTTGGAACGGGACAAGATATGTTTATGGTCAAGACAAGTGGAATTCGGTGATTGCCCGGACTATGATAAGGAAAGTCTAATGAGATATAAAAATTTTCAATAATTTTAACACCATTACAAACATTGATTGACCCGTGTTTGTAAAGCTGCTTAAAATTTATCTGTAACAGGACTGAATAGTATAAACATCCTTCCAGAGTAAATAATTTTAACACACCTATCAGAGTTAATTGGCCTCGTCCTTTCAGGGTATTAAATCTAAATAATATGTATATTAATAACAAACTCTATATCCTGCAAAGAAACTGAGGGTTCACTGTTAAATGATTGTTACATTTATATCTTGGAGGTACTAGACAGTGGATAGCGTTTACAGCAGAGTGGTTTTGGGATTAGGTTGCATTCAAATGGTTGTGGACACTAATGCATATACATAATCACATTCATCACATCTAGCTGGTACATCTATTAACACTAAAATCAACTGGTTCGAACACTTTTGGGATATCGTTTTGGTGGTACATTGTGCATGGTTTGTTACAAGACATGAGAACATGACGTGAGTCCGTATTAATCCTCCACGACAAATTCTCCTCGATAAATCCTCTCAACTGAAAAAGTGACATACCCAACATCAGTTAATATGGCATACTATGAGATGTATAAATGCCAAGTAATATAGATATCCAGAAACCAAATTGCACCGATGATGTATCAGGTTTTATGGCATACACAAGCATGGTGTTATAAGACCCCCGATGCTTGTTTAAATGTTTAATTTTAGCAATACTACTAAATATTTCACTATACATATTAAAATTGATGCTATGGGTATTATTTTAAAGATGATTTCCACCAGTAATGAGAAGTTCAGCTTTTACGGTTAGGAAAAGAGTGAAAAGTGGCAAACACGTGTAAACTGTAAGTATAGTTAGTGTGGAGATAATTTATTGAAGGTTATGGAAAATTTAAAGAAGAAAAATACGTAATGCACAAAAGCTTTAAGGGTGCAACCCCCAATTTGCCTTTTCGTTTGAAACGCTTGCAGCACATGAATAAAAAATTATCAAGCTTTCAAAATGCTTCAGCAATTAATAGATATTTAAATAGTTCTGCGTATTATGTATCTCGGACATTCACATTATATTCTCATGTTTGTCTAACTTATGTATATGAAAGATGATAACCTAGGAACGCTCGAAATCTAGATTCACGCTAATTTGAGTACAGACTGAATGTCATTGTGTCGATCTTCTTGTCATTGATTAATTGTAAGTAAATGATATCATTTTTGAGTAGAGATTCTTTGTTGCTGAAGACTGATCAGATTTCTATCTACTGCTCTTAGATCGTAATGCATAGATTTATTTACTCTTTAAAATTTATCAGCTTGTATTTAATTATTATTAAGATTTCGAACTCACAAAAAATTTGATATTTACATACGTACGAGCAATGGTTTCTAAAACTTATAAAATTATTTTTAAGTTTTCTAAAATCTTTTTGTGTGAATCGGAATGAATTTGGTGGTTGTGGGGTTGGTTTATTGATTATCATGTAATTCCATGTTTGTTGTTTGAATTAAGTACTTTAAGGCTTTAATACTTTTATAATAAGATGCTTCAGCTTTACACTTTTCTTTCGATCCGAACCGATCGATATTTAAATTAAATTGCCAGTAGCATAAATTTTGTAAATAAAGCACAGAAAAAAAGTAGTTTTCAAAAATGTTGATCCTTGAATTGATTGAGATTCTCAAGGTGGCTTGTAATTTTGAAATAGTTTTATCTATAATAATTGTGTTTTATATTTGGGTGTGTTTGGCTGCCAAGGTATTCTAGACGTTGAAATAACTGAACTAAATTTTAGTGCCTTAAATTAGATCCGCATTTTCCACTGTAGGCAATTTGCTACTAGATGCCGCTAGATATTCCCGTGCTTAGCACAACAATGCCTTACTACGTCTAAATAGCATTATCGTAACAAGAAGCTCGTGGAAGACTTCCCAAATACCGGAGATCAGCAGTAATTGTGCCCCGTCTATTTAAATACTTCGTCTTTGAGAAGATGAGGTATCGCCACAAGAAAATTTCTCCGTGGACTTATCGAGACACGTTGGAATATCCACCATTATTCGTAACATTTAACTACATAGTTGAAAAATGCTCCTAAAACTTATTCACAAATATATTATAGAAACTGATAATTCTACTGTGTATTAGCTTCAACCCTAATGTACAAATTAGTGCAAGTAAGTAAATTTAGCTTATTGAGATTTCACAACATACATATTATAAAGTAAGTATAGAAGATTTATATGCGTTTTGCTAAATTATAATGTTAAAACTCTATTTATTAAATTGACAAGGTTCTTAAAACACCAATATAATATTATACAAAAACCCGATCGATATACATACATAGTTCTATGATTGCTTGCTGGGTAATAGCATAACAAAAGCTTTAAAATTTGAGTATTACTAACATGGGCTTTACTTTGGTTTTGAGGTTAACTTACCACGTGATGTGAACACAAAGTAATAATTTTATTTATTTTGCAACAGCGGGCCTGACATTATAGAAAATGAATCGACGAGCCTTTATCCACGGACTCCGTATGTCGAACCCAAAATCGTTTAAACCTCATTGCCGAAGTTGCGCGCATTTATTGTTTTTCATAGACTATAGGCAAAAAGAATTTATCTATGACTGATAGATTATTTAGTAAATGTTAAATAAAATAATATATCCCGTGTATAAGCTAGTTCAAGAAGTCATCCCACATTGGAGGTTTTCTACATCATCCAGTATTTCAGCATTTTGTTTGAATTTCTAATAACTTTTTCTAAATTGCTAATAGTCATTCTGATAATCGAGCAGTTGAGCTCTATTCACATGTAATTTAAGGAACCAGGATTCTTTTTCTAGTAATGGACAGCTGTCGACTAGAAAAATATTCTCATTCTCCGGTTCTCTTTACTTCCAATCTGAAACAGCCACTATCCAAAAGTCAAATAAAATAAGTTGTTATCCTTCGAGCAGGGTGTAATTTTTAAGAGCATGACTTCAACTATTCAGATCATAGACAAAAAATGCACAAAAAATATTGCCACATTCTATTTTATTGAAGAAGTACATAGGTACTACACTTTTTTTACAAACTTCAGTAAAAAGTTGTATCTATGGTTTTTTGTCTATGAAAAGAAAAGTTGCACTGAACAAATATCAAAGAGTTAAAAACTCATGCCAGAATGGCCACCGTTTGAGTGTTCAACTAACAACCAATGTCTGCAGGTTATGGGAGTAGGTAACTTCTACAACCTATTTGTTTTATAACGTCTTTTACTTTACACATCTTTGGTCTCATTTTTCTTAAGGGGATGACATATCCAACAATGCTAACGAATTTATTATCTTTGTTATTTTAATCTTGAAAGTATGTTATTTTCTGTTTGACTGCTCTTTTAATTTTTTTAAATACGTATGTATATCAATATTGTTAAATTATTGTCACAAAGCGAGAAGTGCTTTTCCAGTGTGCTAGATGTTAAAAGCTTTACAGTCTGACATTTAATAGTAGACAAAAAGTGAGGGCACTGCGATAGTTTAAAAGGGTTTTAAATGACAACACCAAGATGGCTCATAGAAAAGTAAGTTTAAAAAAGCACAATGGTTCAAGTGCATATTTTTTACTTTAACTAAATGTTCTTCAGAATTTAATGGTACTTTTCGAAAGGATATGATTCTACATCATATTCTAAGACAATTTTATATATAATGCTTTGCAAGGAAGATAATTACATAGAAAGGCGATTTTTTTAAATTTCTGAAATACCTGTTTATTAGATGTTAAATCAAAATAAAACAAAATCTGATTCACAAATCAAAATTGTAAATTAAAGAAACTTAAATATAATCGAGTTATGTTGTTTTGCGTTGTTTCTAAACTAACCGTCGAACTCGAATGCGAAAAATTTGAATTTAAAGAACCAATTTCAAAGCCAAAGTGAGTAGCTTGGTGTTGCCATGATAATTAAAAAATTTACTTCCACTTATTTCTACTTTTTATTGCCAAACTGTGCATGTCAGATTACTTATTGCTCACAGGGATCAAATGAATTACTTAAGTTTAATTTTAGTATTTTTTTTCTCTCTTAAATATTTAAAAACAATGTCAATACATTCAGGGGAATAGTTTGGCTAGTCAATATTAATTTTCACTTGTAATACAGAGGATTATTTATGTATTGTTTTTTATAGGACCAATTAAGACACCCAAGTCATTAAATAAGAGATCGCCAACTGAAACGATACATGACAAATAATTAATTTGTGATAAAATTATATTGGAAAACAATAGATTGAAATTACGTAGTTTTTTTATGTCCATAAATTATTAATTAATGACATCATTCCGCTAGAGTTCTGTCATCTTATATATCAAATTATACTACCTAATCGCTTCTCAATGGTAATAAAATAATGTATTGATCATTTACTTCATATTATATTATAAAAGTTTGTATTTATGTTTATTTGTTTTTAATTTTACATTTAAGATTTTCTTTACCAGATAATTATTTCTTTTCTTCTCATGCATATCAAATTGTAATCATTAAAAAAATTATTTTGAACAGAAAAAAAACTAAACTTAAATGTATTAGTCTTTTTTAGTTGCCGTTAACTAGAGAAGAACATATTTTTAATTACCCCGTTTCTTGATGAATTCCTAAAGGTAACATATCTCTACATCTTTAAAATGATTTAAATAATATCATTGCTGTATTATCAAAATAATCTTTCCATCCAAAAAAGAAATTATTTACAAATTAAAATTGTGAATGTTTTTTTTTTTTTTATGTTTAAGTATTTTATTGTTAGTTTTATTCGTTTGTGTTATTCGTCGCTGGGATGTTGAAACCACCTTTGTCACAAATTGTCAGATTTTTATCATTATTTTTCTGTTATTCGTAGGACCCCGGCGAGTTTGTAAAGCCATGAATTCCTATGCAAAATACAATACTATTTAATAAATAATTGTCTCATCCTTGTTTTACGCCCAGTGGCATATGTTGTAGTCCTGGGTCGATTGATCATTTTACACGACCCACTGGTGAAGTGATAGTCAAAAGGATTTGATCTTTGATCAATCGATCGATGTGCTGTGTACCATGTTTACGTAGACCATAGATGTATAAATTCGGTTCCAAAAGTAACTGGAAAAATAAGTCATTTCATATTGGTCTCTGGTAACTGAACCGCAATGACAGCCTATTTCAGGTATCAACCATCTCTAATTCTTTGTCAATCTTGAGGATCGGGATCGAAGCGCCTAGTCTTGAGTCTATACAAAATTGTATACATCTACATATATCTATGGTCTACAACACACGGGTAGCAAACTCCTTGCGGGTCCCGGCTCGATCGGCAATACAGATCTCTGATCGTCACTCGTGATAGCTGATCCTTATAGCTGATCTTTCAATCGCTGATTGAATATGTTTTTTTTTTAAAGGGACTCAATCGATCATTGGTGGTTTGTGATTGAATCAATTTCGATCG
Organism: Halesus radiatus; assembly: GCA_022606495.2. Classification (NCBI taxonomy): domain Eukaryota; kingdom Metazoa; phylum Arthropoda; class Insecta; order Trichoptera; family Limnephilidae; genus Halesus; species Halesus radiatus. The sequence goes on from JAHDVE020005576.1 coordinate 80,755, forward strand.
ACCCAGTACCAATATGTTGTGAAACTTGTAATTTTTTATACCTCCCAGACAAATGATATCAACCCTTAATCTTGTGAATCACAGACTTTGCTGATTAATCCGCTAGAGCTTCGGGCTGTTGCAGTTGTTATAAATATATTGCTTGTGAATGTTGTATTTATAGATTTTATATGAGATTGTTATCCACGTTAACATTTCAATCGATTAAATACTGTTAATTTTAAAACAAGAACTAAAATATATATCATTTTAAATTAGAAATCGTTATTTTAGGCACAAACGGTTTTTATAGTTTAACATATTTGTTATTTTACTTAATTACATATATTAATATTCGTTAGCTTTATTTCTTCTAGTGTTATAATTTTAAATTTCAATATTACGAGAGTTTTTTTTAAAGAGAAATTTAAATATTATGAGTGTGACTGGGACAGAGGGCTTTATCGGGATATCTATAACATTACAGTTCCCAACATGCAATTCTTTTTCCATAATTTTCGTACATTTTTATTCTCATATGAGAATAAAAATGAAGAATATGCAATATGAGTGTCAAAACTTTATACAAAAACAATAAATTGTGTGTTCCTCCTGGAATGTAACAGATTTGCTGATAGAGTGCTTTTCATATATCGAGCGGATGTTATATCCGGTGTCCAGCATTTCATGTTGGTGTTAGTGTTATGTACAAACTTCAAACCTATAAATAACCCAATAAATTAATATATATATATATGACAGATCAATATGTACCATGTATTTGTCCAAAAAACATTTTTACCATTGTTATTTGTTAAAAAAATATTTTGTTTTATTTCTTTTTATACTTATAGTGAATACAAGAGAATTATATATGAAATGTTTTTGTTTTCATTAGACCCTGCATGCTCCTTGTGAAATAGTGTGGCTCAAACCTATTTTGTCAAAACACTTTGGTTCTGAGGCTTTTTCTCCAAAAAATAATAACATTCATGCATTTTACCCTTTTTTAACTTGGGTCGTAATACCTTTTGGGAAGAACTTCTTTGTGGATAAAAGCCTAAGATGATGTGTGTTTGGACAAACTTTCTAGACATCCTTGTGTGCGTGTGAGTATACATATTCTCTTTTGTTGTCTCCCTCTTGATGTTGTGGCTTTCCTTAGCTTTCGCATCCGCTTGACCAGTAAGCGGTAAAAGGCTCGATGTGTGAATTCTTACTATTATTCGTTTGTAGATATGTATGTATCACAGCTAGGTATTGTGATCATGGAAGCATGTGTTTGTTATGACAGCCTGAACTTAGAAGTTAGGGCAGTTTTCTTTATATCCTAAGATTGGGGTGTCTGAAGCCCCCATCACATTTGATGTCGTCACAAATCGACGATCAGCACAATATTTAATTTGAACGGTGTCCGTTAACCGCTGATTCATAAACACTCAGTGGTTTTTTTCAAATTGTAAGTTGGATAGTTTGATCAGCGTTGGTTAATCTTTTAAACACAATATTCATCCAAATACATATAACCGATTCGAAATCCAAGGTGGTCCGAGAATCGCCAATTAACAGAGACCATTCAATTGTAAAAAAAATTAAATTACATTGATCGTCGATTTGTGGCGATGTCAAATGCGACAAAAGTTGACATACCCCAAGCTTAATATTTGATATCTAAGCATTATGTACTTGAAGCTCTAGTCCTATGCTCGCAAGAGGAATGTTTGTATACCCATTTTAAACACTCCTTCTTGATTTTTAATAATAACCATCTAAGTCAAAGTATATTATGATTATTGTGATATTCATGTCCGCTTTCGCCGATCAAAACTGAGCGAATGCTAAGTTTAGTTTTTTAAATTTCCTTTAAAGGAAGTCTAAGCAAAGGCAATTTTCACCAACATTTTTTTTTAACTAAGCGCTTCATGCTGTATTGTCAGATAAATAATTATCAACATAAATAAACAGGAGCTGTATGCTTTTTTTTTAACCCATGCTGTTATTATTTTAACTGACAAAATATGTAGACATCAATTTGTCTGTTTGTCACTTAGGGCGGGTTGTTTCACAGAATTTGGAGAATTCATCAAAACTTTAATGTTAACACATTGTGATCGGGCAGTTTTCGGCCGCGTACTAGTGCTGGTAACGGGTGATTTTTCGCGTAATTTCGCGCTAACGTAGACCTCTAGAAAAATTGCGATAACTTCAAAAATATTTGTTTGATTTCAATAATTCTTTTTGCAAATTATTTATTTTATTTCATTTTATTTTATTATATTTAGAAATGTATTCTTCATCGTTAAACTAGTGCAGAATTTCACATAAAGCAGGAAAGTTTTGAAAAAAATAATATTTTTTTTACATAACATCCTTTATTTTACAAATTATACACAAAAATTATTTATAAATGTAATATATATATATATAATATCTATGTACTCGATATTTAGCTTTTAGCAACGTCCGACCACCAAAGAGTAGTGAAATAAACTAAAAAAAATTATTATTCTTTGTCTTAGTGTTGCATGTAGACCGTTATATGTACCGTTATCTTCGACTATTTTTGTGATGAATAACACTACCTCGGTACCCACCGTACACCCCATCTATTGTTCTCAAAAGGTTTTTACCTGCATGGCTACAACCCTACAGACACTATATAGCGAAAACTCAAGTATATTGGAACCCGTATTTTAACGTGACCCGCGCTCCACTAACAATCTATCAAAAACGTATAAATACGTGTTCCGCTCTCTAGCATTAATTTGCTAAACACGTATCAATACGTGATCCGATTACAATGTGTTAATATTCAAGTTCTATCCAAGTTCTGTTAATATTACATTATTGGCCAGTTGTTTCACAGCGTTTGAATAATAACGGAACTCGAATAAAATTTTCACAGAACTTGAATATTAACTTTGAAATTTTGATGAATCCTTCAACACCCTTAGTGAAGGTTAATCTATGGAAATTGGTGGCTTAACTTAAAGTGTACTGCTGAATAAAAATTACATTCAGCTGTGTTAGTGACACTAAGATCGGGAATTTCAGCTTAGCAGTCGCTCAGTTTGATTGGTGAAAGCAATTATCAACAATACAAATTCTTTAGTAATCATAAAAAACTTGGCTAATTTATTCAGCGCCATTTTTGTGAATTATTATTTTGGTGAATTAAATTTCCTAAGCTGAGTTTAGATCATAACTGACCTACACGACAGACTGCCACAAATATTATTAATACTTAATACTTAAAGAAATTATAGATTTAAAAAAAGAAAGGTGAGTGATCTTCGAGTGACAATAAGATTTTCACAAATCAAAGATCAAAGACAAAGTAAAGTTTATTCATCACGCTTAGTCCCAAAATGCTGATTTTACTCACACGCTCACACTTTCGGGAATTAATTAAAGCTCTAAATGTTATACTACATCTACATATGATGCCTATTTTTTTTTTTATCAAAATTAATTAAATTTTTTTAACATTATGTCAATAAATAAACACAAATGTAAAAACGCACGCCTTAATGTGTAGATGGGCGTGTCAGTAATGCCGTTGTTGATGCCTTAAGGCGAAGAGGGCAGTCAACAGGTTAAGTAACTATTGTACCGCTACTGAGAACTCCACTGTAACCTCTCTTTCTAATATATGCGTTATTTATGATAAAGGGGGACAGGTTACAACGGAGCTATCAGCGGTATCCCTATAACAGAATAACACGGCCACTAAAATGGTTTCACGTACAGGGGTGTGTTTACTTTAAATATTGATATGAACCTTCTTATTTAAGGCCGAGAGATATTGTTTATTGTATTCTTTACTAATCTGATGGGTCCTGACAGTATGGGAGACGGAGTCACCTATCCCCAGCGGCACATCGAAGAGGACTCGGAACTGCTCCTCGGTTCCGATCAGTGGGCTGATCATCCACCTTTCTCCTCCGCCTCCGCATCCTTGCTTTATGACAATTAGGTGGACAGTAGTCGGCTGTTCAAAACTGTCCTGGAATGCCATAACCTCAAATATTCTTTAGTTAACTGTAACCAGATATAAAAGGCATATCTCTGGTTCCAATACTTTTTGTATTGCAAAAAACAGTGAAATGTGAAAATTTTAAAAGTTGGTAAAAACTACACAAAAATCAAATGTATGAATTGATTAGGGTTCCTATGCATCTGCCACTAGAGGCGGTGTCAGTGTCTAGACATTTATATAGGAAGATATTGAGTAAAGTCATACTTTGAATTTCTTCCGTCTAGTTCTTAGAACCCTCGTCGCATTTGACTTTGTCGGCCTATTGACAATTAGCGCAATTTTGATTTTTTTTCCATTTGAACGGTCTACGTTAACTGCCATTATTGTTGACGGCCTAATCAATGGCTGATGAAACAACCTAACTTAAAATTTGACATGCTACCAGGCCAAAAATTGGTGGGGACTATTCAAATATACAAAAAATTTAATATGGTGTTGAATGCCAATTTGCGACGATGTCAATATGATGGATGTTCAAACACTCCGACCTAAGTTTAGTGTACTCACACTTCATTAATGCAGCAATTTCTGCAAAGCAGTTCTATTAACGATTTAAATATCTTTTATTTTGAATTTAAGAATCACGTCTAACAAGATGAAACCTTTCCAGGATAGCATTTCACACCTTCTCTGTACTTACCGAATAATTTTGTAATACAACATATTTCATATTTATTTTGCATTTTTATAATTAGTGTAAAATTACTTAGGTAAATATAATTATGTTTAAGACTTGTGTGAAAACGTAGCATTCCAGAGGAGAATGTGAATCAATTAATTCTGATATGATGTTTTATGCATTTGTATTGTAAATAGTTTGATATAGACAAAATAAGATTTTATCGCCATTCACTTTTAAACCAGAATCTGATGGACCCTAAAAAATAAATAATGACCCTCCAATAATAATAAACACCAAGTATCCTAGGTAAACAAACCACAAACAGGTACAGTCATTCTTTTCCACAGCAAATATATTCTTCTCAAGAGAAAAGATACATTCAATATGTAAGACCAGTATTCAAAAGGAAGTATGAAGACATGATAATTCTGTGTGCGAAGGAGTAAAAAATTTGATCAAATTAAGTAAACTTTTATCACCACAGAGTTATCGCTTATATATATGCGCCCTTGGGGTGATTTTCCCACGAAATGGCACTATAGAAGTAATCCAATTATTATTATTATATAGGTACAGAAACAATATTATGTTTTTGTAGTATATATATATATATATATTGTCTCAATCTATTGTTTTCTGTACATATATATATGTATAACCAATAACTCTGTATTATTCTTTAATTATTATAATTGCCCTGATGAAGCTTGATCTAAGCGGAACCAGTTGACGTTAAAATATAATAAACTCATGGTTTATAACAAAGTGATTGTTTTATTTAATATAATGTCAAACCACAAAGTGATTGCTTCTTATGAAAAAAAAGATGAACTTTCATTGAAGCAAGGACATGTAATACGATTCAGTTTTTGAAAAACACAGTAAGGAGAAATGGTTGAATTTCGTTAGCACTAATTTTTACTCGTATTCTTCCTTTCCCACACAGAATTTTTCACTTTGGTGAAGGATTTCTGTACCCAATAAATAATAAAAATAGTTCATTTTTTTTTATAGAAAATAAACACAGGCAAGGGATCATTCAATATAACACATCTAACTCAGTAGGAAGAGGGTTGCTTTATACGGAATGATGTAGTATTGCTAAATAATTATTACTGTTTGACTTATTATCGTCATTTTGTTAAGTTTTTTATCAGACACGTTTTTTCTCCCTTTTTTTTTAAATATTGCTTTTACTAATAAATTTAGTGATTATTATGTCTAGTTGACTAAACCATGAGTCATCATTATACCAATATTGGTTACAAATTCACATGGTAAAATAATGCAGGAAGATTCAATGAGTGTAGTGAAAAATTGAGAGAGAAACGATCAATTAAAAATATTCATTATACGTCAAATATTAAATAGGTACCTATCTATTAAAAGTGGTGGAGTACAAAAAAAAAACACAAATTAATTACAATTTTGACCACCCGAGGGCATGATTGTCATCTGAAGTCTGATAAAAAGAACACAGTGTCTGAAAATCATGCCTCAGTGGTCCGGGGTATATCTGAAGCAGCAAGCACATACAGACTCGGTTGTCGGTCAGGTGTTACCCCGGCTGGCATTGATTTGTATAGCAATGTCAACTGTCCCGGCGAAAAATAAAACCCGGTGCATAGCCAGCGCCGGGCCCGGCTATCGGAGGAAGACATGTTGCTTTAAAAAAAAATCAACTGTCGCATGCTGAAAAATGGTAATTAATTTCACAACAATTACTTAAAAATATGAAATCTTATTCAAAACGATAAGCATTATTTTTTATCAATAAGCTTGTTAAAAATATATATGATAATAAATTTGAACAATCCTGAACAAATATCTTTTATGAATGCGGGGAAAATTTAATATGATCTCCTTTGAAGCTTACATTAATTTATGTATAGCTATTTTCTCATTATTCAATATTCTCATGCACATAATTTTTCTTTAATTCTGTTAGAAATGACATTCTATATTTCTTCGTATATGTTTGAATTTGGGGATGAACACACAACCGACTCGTACAGTAGCCGTGGAGGTATGATATCTATGGTGAAAACTGCCTGGCAGCCGGTGTGGTGTGCTAGCTACCAGTGCCGGTCGGATATTACCGTCTGGGAACCGTGCTGTCGTTTGCTTGCACCTTTACTGTTATTTTCATTCAATTCAATATTTGCAAGATGAGCTTGCACTCCCATATTTTTTTTTTAAAATTCATAATTCTCATGTAATAGTCGGAGACTAATATATCTAATATTTAGTTAGTGGAGAATTATTGATTATGTATTCAGTTTTTATTGCCAGCATGAAGCTCTTAAGTATTCTATAATAATATCATCGTTAAGTCTTATTCTAGTCCAATTAGCTGGATAATTCAATGAGATATCGACTTATTTGAAAGGAATTGTATGAAAATGGACGGTCAATGAAATTTCGAATGAATGAAATGGTCTAAAGCACTGAAAGGAATGACAGATGAGATTTCACTATGTGTGAAATGAATAATAATCTTTCATTCCCACTGCATAATGAAATTAAACTTACAATGGAGTAGGCATTTAATTGGTCTTGTAGAAAAACAATTAAAAACCTACTATAAGAATTTATAACTGAATCGATGATTGTTAAAGCATGCAATATGCCATCCATAAAAGTTGTGGGAAATCAATAAAAACATTCCCATTTTTAACATTGTTAAAGAAGTGCTTAGTATTGTATTTTTAGTTGTTCAGTAAATATTTTCTCAATATTTTAAAATACTCAATTATTTTTTGAAGACTACCAGTTTTCTAAAAATAATTCCTAAAAATTGTGGGTATTGGGTGTTTTAACACTCATAGTGTAAAAACCCCCAATATCCAGGATATAGGGTGTTTTTACTGTCAATAAAAGATTATACATATTTCAAACCATTTCAATAAATCGTCGTTCTCAGATTTTTCCCTGGCTTCTGTCGATTTTTAATAAAATTTGTGTGCCCTCTTTTTGTGGACATGCCTTTTCCCATTTCATTTAGCATTGTTGATTTATTTTTCAGATCTAACTCTTTGCAAGTATTATAGGTGTCTACTTGAGGTCTCTTGAATCTTAAAGAAGTGTTTTATTGAAAACATTTATCATTGTATTCATATTTAACCTTAGAGTTTTAATTTTTTTTGCTGTTAATCCAAGTGATGAATATTTGACCGGGCCTGAAGCATAGTGGCTTTCTTTTTGGGGAAATAAGTTAATGTGGTCTAAAATTGACAAGATTTCTGGAGATTTCCCCTGTGAGAGAAACTTTCCAAGATGTTTCACTCTATTATTGGTAATTGCAAAAAATACTATTACATAAATGACTAAGCAAACCTGACCTCTCAAAAAATCAACCACAACATTAGTATTTGAAGGTATTTTTCTTTAGCGAGAAATCTTTTTTGCCGTTTGACATTATTGCACGTAATGAGGCCCTGAAGATCAATTTTTTTTGTATAATTAGTTATATTACTGTGATTCACGTGTTCTTCTCCACGTTTTTTTCTTCTGCTTTTTATTATACTTCTACGTTATTCCAGAGGTTCCCTTTTTTCCACAACTGACTGTCATCCATTTTTTTATAAAATCAATTAAAATAATCACAAAACACTTTACCGAGCCAGCCGCAATGACTGCCTATAGGAAATGAAAAGTTTGTTCCCGCACAGAGCTCAGAATGAATCACATTGAGTGTTAAAATCCCAAATATCCTGGAAAACAGGGGTTTTTACACTCAACACATTTTCCATGATTTTTTCTTCCTATGAAGGGCTTGTTGTTTTGAAGCTTTTTTACAACCAGTTTGTACGGCCTGGCATAAGATATAAAAACAAATAATAGTGTGTTTTAACAATCATCTACTCAACTAGCATAATAAAGAACATAGATAATAGAAAAAAGGGGATATGGGCCATAAATCCTTATTGGTCACCAAAATCGTTCACCCATACTATTGCAAATCACATTTATGCACAGCGGCGCTCCGCCTTTGTTTCTACCCAGACACCGTTGGTACCGCCGCTTTGGTAGTTCGTGCAGTTTGGTCGTAGCTCGGCAACAGTCGACACGCTTTTATGCCATATAACTCTTTTTCTATTATCTATGAAGACATAATGAAGGTGAACTTAATAACACTGCGTGAGTTGTTTAAATTATTTTCTTGCTCAAGCGAGCATAATTTCACTTGTGATATTAGGAGGTACTCTGCATTTATTTTATAGCGACTTGAATTGCTTACCGAAATCTAATTGCCTATTATTTTAATCAAATTTTAACATTTAATTAAGACGTAAGAGTAATTGTAACTGTGCTAAAAACGTAGGTCTTTTATCCAGTCTTGTAAAACTATATAGTCAGGTGAATCCATCTCCACATTGGCCACATTCTAGAAAAGGCCAGAAATTGGCTGCGATTTCACGTGTTTGGAGCATATCGGGAATTCGCAGCGATATTATACGTAATAATATTTTTTTCCAAAGAAAGGCTGTCATTCCTTGGTTACAAATAACTTGACTATATTTGAAAAATTCCTACACCATCATTATAAGCGGAAAATGTTGTTTGTGTAATGATGGACTGGAATGGATAGCTAGCAGAGGAATTGATCCCACGATGCCCGGGCAGGAACCCAACGCATTATTTGTCAACTTATTTACTAACTGGTCGAATGTTGTACGATCATTCCATTACACTGTAAAAAACTTATACCGACTTATACAATTCAATGGAATTATATATAGGATGACATATGCAGTGATGGATTCACAGTGGCGCTATATTTACATAATGTAAGTCTCATAACACCATTATTTCTTCCTTGGAATTAAAATACCCAGTTAGCATATTCCAACTAAATAATTACCTTTAATTAAGATTTAGAAATTCTATTTTTTAGCAGAGCAATTTTACTTTAATTTTCTTTTATATGTATTTCTTACCTACTAAGCAGTGCTGCACAACCTGCGGCCCGTGAACCCATTTATGCGACCCGCGAGCCTTTTTGTACGACTCACTCGGCTAAACAAAGTATCAAATAATTTGCGGTAAAAAATATTCAAAGGTTTCTGTTCTGGTTTGCAAAAGTTAAAAAAAATATCAATATATTGAATTATTTTTGTTGATATTTAAAAACCTCATTGTAATATTTATTCATTGAAGAAAATAATATTAACATAACCTAAATGAAACATGAAACCGGAAAAAACAACAGAAAATAAAAAGATTTCAGTCACATCTGGGACACAAACCCAAGACCTCTGCCTATCCGGGGCAACCGCTTAACCAACTTAGCTAATGAGACCAGTTCAATTTATGTTATTTTCATCGATATCATATCTCAAATTCAAGATTTGTCAATATATATTATCTAGTATGTATGTACCCCACCCCCTGTGGCCAGTGAACAAATTGAAAACGGATAAATTGGGCCTCCGGCTAAAAAGGTTGTGCATCACTGTTCTAATGCAATATTCCAGACAAACTTTATAAAAACATCGAAATATTTAAATATATGATAATTATTATTATTATGTAATGATTGAAATTGAATACAGCCAAGATGAATGACCGCTGTGCCACCATGTGCAATACATTTATTTTTAAACTATTCAAGAATAAAACAAATAAAGCACCAACTTGTTTATTATTTATAACTTCCCCGAAAAATATTTGTATTATTGAAACAATTGACGAGACTGTAGAGCGATTGGACTACTAAATTAATGCACCAAGATAAAGTACAATGTGGTGGGTAATTACAAAATTACAAGAGATGTTGATTGGAGTGAAGTTGGTTTGAGACTGAGTCTGTGCTTGTCACATCTTATTGCTGCAATTGATGCTTGCTTCGTAATGCTGGGTTCCCACCTTATCTATTCTATGATCTATCTCATAGAACTAACCATTCCAATTGGAGTGCGTTCACACTTGCTCTATTCCTATCCTATTTCAATTAATTTGTATTTGCGAAGCCGCAAATCTTCAAAAGAAAAAAGTGTATTTTTATTTGACATAATCATAAACATTACTGTACTGTGCGTAGAGGGTTGCGTTCGCGTAGCAACTGCCGTTCACATGGTTCTATTCTATGATTCATTTTAAATAGAATAGAACAAAAGTTTCTAGAAAAATAAGCATTCTATTGCATAGATAAGCCTGTTCTCACTGATTTATTTTAGATTCTATAAAATGGATCATAGAATAGGTGGAAACATAGCTTCTCGTACTTGTTGATACCAATTAAAATGAACAATTATCCAATAAACACCATGACTTTAGAAAGGATTTGCCCTTCTGATATTAAACACTTTTTCAAACATTGTTGGGAATTATTTTTGTGATTAAGAAGAAAAGAAAAAGAAGAATTTTATTTTAAAAAATGTATTCAGATCAATTAATCCACACTAATACGAAAACATGACACTGGTATAGGAACTAAAAATACTGACAAATTGTACTTCTAATAAAATTCAATTCTTTTTTAAAACTAACAAATATTGGAAAAAGGACAACATACATACATAAAATATTATATTTATTTGCAGATAACTCTTACGTACCTATTATAAACTAGGAAACATGACTCATTGGAATATTCAAATGGAACAACAATCATTAATAACAAATACTCTAAAAATGACAATACCTCCAGCTCCAGACATTTGATGGCAACATGTTTCACTAGCGCCCTCTAGCGGCTAGCTCTAGTTGTACGAATTGTTTTTTTCATACATTTTAATAGATTTTCCGTGAAATACATTCTTAATAAATTATAGAATTCAAAAATGCAGTTTATTACTTATATAATAATCCTAATCTATTAATAATTAAAAACTAAATGTGGCGAGCGGCGGGGCTTATAACTGTTAGTACAAACCTCGCCGCTTTGAAATTTGTGAACAAAAAAAGGAATAAAATCATTCGTATAATCATCATATAATTTATTAAGAATACATTTCACAGAAAATCTATTAAAATGAATGGAAAAATCCAGTTTCGTCAATGCGAGCCGCTAGTGTAGCATTTTGCCATCTCGATGTATGGGAAATGTCAGGAGCTGAAGTTATTGTCTTATTTCTACGGTATTTGTTAAAAATAATAAGAAACAAATGCAGAACATAACAAAAAACTACAAATTACATAAGATTCAAATAATTTCAGATCGACATTAATAGAATGTAAGAAAAAAACCTTGTCCTTACATTTGAGGTATTTAAGCAATCATTTTCAAAGTAGAGTATCAAAATTCATAGATAATAGAGACAAGGGAGATGGAACATTAACCATTATTAGTATGAAACTGCACACACAAGTGCCCCTAACATTGTTCACCCATATTACTGCAAATCGAATCTACACACAGCCGGACCTCGCCTTTGTTTCTATCTACACACCAAATACATAACTTTCATTGTTGACAGTCTGTGCAGTTTGGTTGTAGCTCGGCGACAGTCGACACGCTTCCATGCCACATCTCCCTTGTTTCTATTATCTATGAACTTGTTTTCAAACTGGAGTATTGAAGTTATTAAGAACTCATAACCTCAAACTTCCTCGCAGACATCAGAACATCCTTCAAACCGTCAGTGGCTCTATGATGGAAGAGTTTCTTGAACATGGCCACCAGGCTGGCCTCCCTCTCCAGCTCCAGGGACACCTGGTGCGCCCGGCGGGTGATGGCCTTGCTGATGCCGGCCAGGCGGGCCGCGTTGAAGCCGTACGACTTGGGGCAGGCACCCGATGACAGCTTGTACATGAAAGTCACCGTTTCTTGCGTTATGTTTTCAGCATCTTCGGATTGCTTTTCTTCGGTTTCCACCATACAAGACTAGAAAAACAACAATTTTAAGGTTATAAAATGTTTTATTCATAGCTCATGATGTGGCAACTTGAAAGTAGTAAAAAATGTGCGAATTTTATAACACCAGAACAGATTGAAAGTTTTGCTGCTTTATACCTAGTTAAGATTTGCTTTTTACATAGATAATAGAATCAGAGGGCGATATGGCATTGAAGAGTGCCGACTGTTGCTGAGATATAACCAAACTGCACGGATCAGCCTATGAAAAATGCGTTTGGTGTATAGATAGATACAAAGGCGGAGCGCTGCTGTGGGTAGACGCGATTTGCAGTAGTATGGGTGAACAATGTTGGCGACACAACCTGCGCGCACGGGGTTCATACTAATAATGGTTTATCGCCCATCTCCCTCGTTTCTATTATTTAAGTTCAAGACACTTACCATATGTGCCAGTGACACGGCGGGATTGTTCTTGACATCCTCCACCAGGGTATGGTAGTGCGTGGAGAAAATGGTCCGGCACCTCCTGAGGCAGAGCTCATCCAGCACGGCGGCTGCTATGGCCGTACCATCGTAGGTGGAAGTTCCTCGACCTGGTTACATAATAATGTTACGTTTAATTGAAGAATGTTATCACTGAAATTATAATTTTAAGGGAGATTTTACTAAGTCTCAATAAACTATTGAACAACAACTCATTCAGTAACTTTAAGCATAGGATTAACGGGGCAATAAACCGGCGATCATTTTACCACCGATAACAAGCTCCCGATTAATTATTCTGCGAATTTGTTTGTCAACATCGCTTTTCTCAAACCATATCCCATATGCTGCAATGTCTGTCAATATAATACCATTGCTTCTATGGAATCACAAACGTTAAAGCAGACATTGAAAATTCCCACGAAAAGTTTTACATCTCGATCCGAAATCAACATCGTCCAATACCTCCAAAAAATTTACACAAGCTCTTAGAACCAGTGGTCTTCGCATTGCCAACCTATTGTGTGCATCTTTAATTATGGCAAAATCCTCCAACAAAACCCATAATGAAATAAAATAAACGGTAAGTTATCGCAATAAAACTCAGCTCACTTCACCAGCTGTTGGAATGTTTTGGCACAATCTTTAATCTAAATAGTCCCAAATCGTAGGTTGGAGTTTGGATTAGTAAAATCGGACATTAATTTGGCATAGTGTTGTTGAGCTATAGTGAAAACGAAAATATACATTATACTACGAGTAGTTATCGAGTGACGGTATAACCATGGATTTGTTAATTATATGGGCAATACCACGAAACTACCGTCATAATGAACACATTTGATAATTGGAATACACAACCATCACACATTTCGCCGCAGGCAAAGGATAGACCGCTAAACAACTCGGTCTTGGCACACACTCCTTGCTCCATTCACATTCATACATACTCTTGGCATGGCCCGAATCGAGTATTTACTTCACTTGATCGTGCCATGTCTTCCATCAGTCTTCTTCCATTCACATTCCATTCACGCATCATTTATACTCCTTTCTTCGTTCATCCGCTCTACATGCCCAAACCATAACGACCCTTTCTTAATCTTACTCTTTACACTCACATCAGCCTGGTATTCTACATACATGAATAAAGGTAGAAAATTGATTAAATTCACTGCAAATGTGTAATTGTGTACCTACCCAAAAAGACTATATTTATGTAATTAATAATTGTTTACACTGCTGATTTTAATTTATAAATATCTATACGTTTCAGAAGCAAAGCTTCCCTCATCGGGATAAACAATACGCAAAATACTTTATATTTATTTAATAATAGCAAAGCTATTACCATACTCAGATACAAGATGGTTCATATTTTCCTTGCCCAATAAATATACCTGCTAACATCTCAAATTCATTTTCAGGTCCCAATTATGATAAATAAAATTTAAACACCAGCACTACGCATAAGGCAAGGGCATAAATAATAGTGTGAGTGAGGATCTCATTAATGGGCGTTGAAACTGCATACATTTTTATACGTTATCCGTGTGCGAAAGAAAGGAACGAGAAAACTATTTGTTCAGTACATCATTTTATTTTTATAAGAATACTGCACAAGTCAACTGCTCCCAACCGTCTGGAGCCAGTGAGACTATGGCATCCCCAATTGGGGAATGTTGTGAGGCTAAAGGTAGTGGGGAGGGGAAGGAGAAGGGGCAGAGGATGGTGAGGAAATACCTGGCTATTCAGATCTGGTCACCAAACACAGCTAAAAGCCACGTTTCAAGCAACGTTTCAATTCTGAATGGTGGTCTTTCACCGGGGTGATACTGAGAGTATCTTCCACTCTGGAATGTGCGCAAATATAGTATATATTATTTTTAAATGAATTAATTGTGAAACAGCACAAATTAATTAAATAAAATTTACTTGCGCACGCCGGGATTTGAACCCGCGACTTTCGGATTCGTTGTCGAGAGCCTTACTCGACCATGGAGGTCGTCATATGTGTAAAGAAAAAATTTACATTGCACAGTAAACCGAGTGTAGGCCATTTATGTTGGACATTTAAAAATTAAAAGTTTTATTATTTTTGTTTGGGTTATCTCTTATTTACCGGAAATAAAACAGTTGACAAAAACTTTTATTTAAAAATATTCTCACCGAGTTCATCCAGTAAGACCAGCGAATGTGGGGTGGCATGCTTCAGAATGGCGCCCGTTTCGCTCAGCTCCACGAAGAAGGTGGACTGCCCCGTCATGATGTCGTCATGAGCTCCGAGACGGGTGAATATCCTGTCCACTAATGTCAGGGAACACTCTGCTGCCGGGATGTGGCAACCCTGGATTCGTGGAATGATTTAAAAGGTAATTTATGGATTTATAGCACAGAGCTTAGAACCTAGCCTAATTCAGAAGGTGGTATATTATACATATTACATTTAACAATCATTGAGATTTTTTTGGAAGGCTGCCATCCTGGCAACCATTTATTGGTTGACCAACACCTCTGCCATAGATCACCCCAAGTGGTTCACTATGTTTGGTGAGCATGGGTACCCAGACTCATGGGGTGAGGTTTATCCAGTTTTTGCGTCTATCCACCAACTGCGTGGCGGGCCAGATCAGGAGAGGGCGGTATAGGGAAATTCTTTGATCTCTCTAACCGGATTCTCTCGACCCACCGCCTTGCACTGCAGTAGGGGGAGTTGATTTGTACGTCCATCTCTATTGGACATACTAACCCTTAGATTCCTACCCACCCCTCATACCCTTTTCCTTCCAGAACTTTCTCTCCTTCCTTTCCTTAAAAAAACCCTCCACACAGTATTTCAAAAGATGGCATGTGTGGAGTTAAAAAAGAAGATAAATTTATAATTTAGATATTGGATGAACGGTATATAAATACATATTTATTGAAATATGATTTTTTCAGTACTTCTAGATGTATTCATTTCCTTGCATCATAAGCTTCGTTCAGACGATGCATGAGGCACCGTCGCAACTAATGTCATTTCAAGCAATACTTCGACATTAATGGAAAGGCCCGAATATATTATTATAGTCATAATTGATTTCATATACTTGATTTTTCCCTTTTGACTATAAAATTATTTATTTACGAGTCGTTAACTGCATTGTGCACTAGCCGTGTGCAGTTTGGACGAAGCTGATGATATTTAAACACAACATTTTCTTTTAAAACACTAAAAATGATGAAGACTAATCAGAAGACCAGACTCGCTGTTGCATAGTGTGTCAGCAAAAAATTGATTATAGAAACAAGGGACAATGAATGATGGTATGAAACCGCATGCACTAAAGTGTCCAACATCGTTCACCCATATTACTGCAAATCTCATCTACTCACAATAGCACCCCTGCCTTTGTTTCTACCTACACACCAAACATATAACATTCATTGGCTCTGCCACTTCGATAGTCCGTGCAGTTGAATCGCAGGGCGGCGACAGTCGGCACATTTCCATGCCATACCTCCCTTTGTTTCTAAGGGCAGTCCTGCCTTTGTTTCTACCTACATACCAAAAGTATAACTTTCATTGGCTCCGCCACTTCGATAGTTCGCGCAGTTGGATCGCAGCGCTGCGGCAGTCGGCACATTTCCATGCCATATCTCCCTTTGTTTCTAACGGCAGTATAAAGGCATGCTATGACATCATGATTGTGTAGGTGAAATAGGCCATTCTGAAGAATAACTTACAATCTGCGCCATAATGGTCAGCAGGCCCAGCTGCCTCATGAGGGTGGACTTGCCCCCCATGTTGGGGCCGGTGAGAAGGATGAGGGAGGCCTCCAGCCCGGTGCCGAGGAGGGTATCGTTGGGGATATAGTCGTCCAGGCCGGAGCTCTCCTTGCAGGCCATGCAGGGATGGCGGCCCTCGCTTATTGAGATAAATGGCTGAAATGAAATAAGTACTTTTAATACAATTTATTAATTTTCTTCTCAGAATTGTGTGTTGAAGCAAGGAGTGTGTTGCATTTTTTTCTCTCTACCAACTCCTGTGAAAAACGGCATGCTGGTTAGTTAGTTAGTTATTATTTGTTTTTAGAATTTTGATTCGACTCATTATTTATTTAATCTCACAATCATACCGCAAAAATGACTTAAATTTTTCAATGTTTCTGAATTAAAACTTAAATTTCGTAATGACGACGTTTGGCAGGGTGAACGATAAGCTCCTTGGCTCTGGCTCGGACCCAGAGAAGTCAAAGGTAAAAACATTTTTAATTATTTTATTTGGGTTTTTTCACATACAAAATTAAAAATGATTAAAATATACTTAGCATGTATGTACCTACATGTACATAGTACCGATGTTGTATTGTATTTTTGCATGTACTTGTTTGCATATCATTTTAGAGAATTGCCCTGCAAAGACTATGTATTCAGAATCAAAATAGTAAAAAGGAAAATCCACATCTGAACAGCCAGGAAGGTATTTTCCCAACTTCCTCTTCCCTTAACCTGTAACTCCTAAAATGGGGATGCCATAAATCTACTAGCATCAAGCAGTCAGGACTTTACCACGACTTTTCCGGAGGTCACGAGTTCAAATCCCGGCATCCAAAAGTAAATTTTAACTAATTATTTTGTGCTGCTTGACAAGTAATTAATTAAAAATAATATTTGTAGCACATTCTAGAGTGGAAGATACTCTCAGTATAGCCCTGGTGAAAGACCACCATTCAGAATTGAAACGTTGCTTGAAATGGCTTTAGCCATGTTTGGAGACCTGATCTGAATAACAAGTTACTCCCCATCTTCTTCCCCTCTCCACTGCCTTCAGTCTCACAACATACCCCATTTGGAAATGCCATAGTATCACTGACTCCAGACGGTTGGGAGGTGTTGGGATTCTTGCGCGGTGCTCACATAAAAATTAAAAATAATTTTAAAATATAAAATCAAACAAACCTTAACATCATCTGTGGCCAGTAACAATTCAGGAATGCACATATCGCATGACTGCAGTCTGGAATATTCGGCCAGCGCAATGATCACGTCCAGTGTGGACAGGCAGAAAATAGCCTTCTGCCAGAGCGCATGGGATTGGCTGAACTTCTCAAAGATGCGGCGACTCAGATCTTTTAAAACAGCTGTTTTGTGGTCCTCTGCTGCCATCATTCTTGCCAACAATTCCTGAATAATAATAAGACAATTGAAATTTAAGATGAAATATTACGAACTTTGCAAATAATTTACCTTCACTAGTCATTAATCTATATTATCCAATGAGGATTTGGATTAAGCTCATTTGGAATAAACTTCCCCCAGCTCTTACTAATATCCAGAAATTGACTGAATTTAAACGGGCTATAAAAACAAATATTGTGTATGTGTTATTTTTGTGTCGCTGTGTATATACTGTGTAATATTTTGTAATTTTATTAGATGAATATGCACCTAAGGAGTACTGTAGGAGTAATATTAAGAATAAGCAAGAATGTATAAATAGAATGTAAAAGGAGCACTGTAGGAATACCACTGAATGGAGTTATTTAATCTCTTTTAAAGTTTCTGACGGCCTCCATGGTCGAGGAGTAAGGCTCTCGACTACGAATCCGAAGGTCGCAGGTTCAAATCCCGGCGTGCGCTAGTAAATTTTATTTAATTAATTTGTGATGTTTCACAATTAATTCATTTAAAAATAATATATATATATATAGTATATTTGCGCATGTTCCAGAGTGGAAGATACTCTCAGTATCGCCCTGGTGAAAGACCACCATTCAGAATTGAAACGTTACTTGAAATGGCATTTAGCCGTGTTTGGTGACCAGATCTGAATAGCCAGGTATTTCCCCACCTTCCTCTTCCTCCTCCACTTCTCCTTCCCCTCCCCAATACCTTCAGCCGCACAACATTCCCCAATTGGGGATGCCATAGTCGCACTAGCTCCAGACGATTGGGAGCAGTTGGGACTCTTGTGCGGTATTCATAAAAAAAATATATATTTATAGCAAAGCGCACTTAAAGTGAAATATCACAAAACTGCGCTATATAAATGCTTTGTTATTATTATTATTGAGAATTCATTACATGAGGTCAACGGGGACAAACCCCATCAGATGTTTCCGACTTACTAAAAGAAAATAAAAAATCTGCCGAAGCTTTATCTTTAACAAACTGAGTGAATTCTTTAAACATGAAAATAATTCATGTGTGTTCGAGCCGCCGCTGGTATTTTATTTTATTTTTTTATTAACGAACCACTGTCCACTTACACAAAATGAGATAAACAAGAGCTACAGAAAAAGAAGTACATACATAATATGTACATGAATGGAGCAATGACAAAAATATACATTTGAGATAATATTCAATTTTTTTTTACAGTTACTACACACGAGGTCCTGAGGAAAATAATTTCCCTCAAGGCCTATGTCATCTTTGATGGATGCTGTGTGGAGGGTCATTTAGAGGATAGAAAGGAGTGATCCTGGGTCTTGAGGAGACCCATGTTGTAGGAGGGAGGAGACACAGAGGCCGGCAAATCATTCCACAGCCGAGCCGTTGAACACAAGAACGAGTCGTAGAAGCGACCCGTTCTCATGTGACAAATGTCAACCATGTACAAATGTTGGGCGCGCGTTTGGCGTGTTCCCCGACTGTGCACCAGTGCCGAAGGGATAAATGACACTAGTTCCTCAGAGCATCTTCCATTGAAATACCGGTAGAATAAGGACAGCATTCCCACATGACGTCTGTGCTCCAAAGATTACAATCTGTTTGTTAAAATAGGCAAATCCATCAAACGGACCGCCTGTTTTGCACAAAGTCAAGGGTTTTTTTTAGATATTTTGGGGCTCCCGACCAAAGGTGGCTGCCAAATTCTACACTGGGGTGCACTTGCGATTTGTACAGGGTCAGTAGTTGTGTACTATCAAAATATCTGCGGCCCTGTGCAGTACCCCCAGCTTCTGAGGCTAATTTTACTCTGGCTTCAATGGAGCCCCCATACCTGAGCTGGTCACTTAGGATTCCACCAAGCATGTCAATAGAGGGCTTGTTGGAAAGATTGCCAAAATCAAAGCATGAACAAGGTTTTGATTTAGTCCATGATTTTAGACATACATACACTAAATGATAATCTTCAAAGTTTATTTTCGTCAAGCCTAATGAAAATCATTTAGACTAGTACCAAAAATTTCAAGGCCCCGGCTTGAGTTAACAAGTGTCGACATTCTGGACAGTGGAGAATGGTATTATCTTATTCGTTTTTATTCGATTGCCACAGGATTTAATATTATATAGGGAATAAATATAATAAGTGTTTGCCTTTGACTCCACTGTGCTGTATCGTTTGTATCCTTTCCTTGTTCCTTCAAAATTATACCCATGGTTTGCCTTGCCACATTTGGATTCTGGCACCTCCAGTTGGAACCTCTTTTTATCTGAGCCAAAGTAGCTGACCTAGAAAAGAGTAATAAAGCTATTAGTAGGCTGATGTACACAAATTCTCATTGTAGCTCATCTAACTCTGTGTAGTATAAGAGACAGTTACCAAATAAAACAGAACAGTGACAAAACAGAACATGACAAAAGAATGGGGTTAGGTTTGTGTTTGTTCACTTTCTTAACCTATCTTGGGCAAGTGGATTAGATCGACATTGATAAATTATACAGTGTATCAACGAAATATGATGAGGCCCCGTACCTTGCAATTAAAATGTTTTCCCTGCAGCTTCAAATAGTCCTCGAGATCAGATTTGATTTCCTCAATGGTTTCCATGGCTGTGTCATACTCGGCGTCCACCCCCTTTTCTGGGAGAATGGTACCTTCCTTCTCTGCCAGGTTGTGATCAAATGCTCCCTGAAACAACACGCACTTATTAGAACCAACTAATTATATCTAATAATAATCAAACCATTTCATCATGTAATCAGTTACTAACAGAGACAACTAGAGAATAGAAAAAAATACTCATTATAGAGAAAATCATGTTTTCCCCTTTTTATATCGCACAAGATTTTTAACTGCTCGGAGCCAGTGGGACTACTTTTAACACTCTACTACATAATGGCGTACGAGCCACACTGCACCTCTTCATGTAGAAGCTAACAATACTAATGCAGCAAAGAACTCACCAATTACTCGCACAATCCCAACATAATATATTATACCCACTATGAAAAATTAATAGACTTGGACATTTTTATGATTCTTTTCTAACATACAAAACAAATTTATAAAATTTTCTTAGAGTGATATAAATTACTTTAAAAGTACTTTTATTCATAGTCAATTACAATTCTTGATTTCATAACTTCTCTACACTTTTTCACATCAGTTAAGAAGCATTCTCACCCCCAGACACAATTAATAAGATATTGTGGGCATACGTAATAGGTACTTTAACAATGTAAATTTGAGTATACTGTTAGCAGCACATTCAAATGCTGCCGCCACGGAGTTGGGTGTATTAATTCGCCGCCAGAAGCGTCGCTCTCGTCTGTCAGTAGAACAGCGATCTACGCTTCATCCGTGGTTCACCGTACCGCCACGAGAGGCGCGGCCATTGACTCGGTCGGCAAGGAAGGGAGCTACCTTCTCGACCCCTAACAATACCAACCTTATCATTTGTAATAAAATGTACTGTGTATGTATAAATAAATAAATAATGAAGTTTTACAAAAATCTTCTTGGAAGGTCCTTTAGCCAGAACATTCTTCATCTACCAACATGTTTCCTTCAATTTTACTTTGAATGAACGTGTACTTATACTTCTTTGTGATTAATTAATTTTAGTATTCTATGGTATATCCGGCCTCCGTGGTTGAGTGGTTACGGTCGCGGCGTGCTCAGGTAAATTTTATTTTATTAATTTGTGTTATTTCACAATTTATTAATTTAAAATGATAAAATATATGTAGCATATTTGCGGCACGTTCCAGAGTGGTAGATACTATCAGTATTGCTCTGGTGGAAGACCACCATTCAGAATCGAAACGTTGCTTGAAATGGCTTTAGCCATGTTTGGTGACCAGTTCTGAACAGCCAGGTACTTATCCACCTTCCTCTACCCTATCTCCTTCTCCTCCCTACTACCTTCAGCTTCACAACATACCCCAATTAGGGATGTCATAGTCTCATTGGCTCCAGACGGTTGGGAGCAGTTAGGGCTCGTGTGTAGCGTTCACATATTATTTTATTTTTAAATCCACTTTTGAAAATGTTTTTTTCAATATTTGGTAGTAGGTACACACATTTTACGATGAAAGAGCTTAATAAGAATTTAAACAGATCATTCAATATTCACCTTGAAAAACTGGAGAATTTCCGAGTATTCAGGGAACTGTCCCTCGGGAGCCAACTGAGTAATTCTCTTCAGCAGAGCAGACTCCGTGTCTTTGAACCTGCTCATCACGTTGACTGCAGACAGGAAGCCGTTTAGGATGGATATGAAGTCAATCACTTTCCTTTTTGAATATGCCTTCATTTCGTACAGTATGGCCTTGGAATCGGGATGGTTCTTGGAGCGGCTGAGATTCCCCAGGGTGTGAATTCTATAAATTAAAATTTAATGTTTTTTTTTTAATAAATTTGATTCATGCATTTTTTAAACACAATTTATTTGTTAATGTTTCTTGAAAGCTATGGAAACAGGTTTTTTAACCTGGCAGCTGTCGCATATGCGATCCATTGGCGGCTATCTCCGTATTCGAATATCGCATATGTGATCCATTAAGTTTCACTAAAACACATATATTGGGTCAAAACGTACCGCGTGATGGGATAGATTGCAAGGAAAAGGCCAGCGTTGTAAAAGGTTAAAATATAATAATCGAAATAACAATATAAAAGAAGCCCTATTAGATTCTTACAAGCTAGCGTAGCGTTGGTATAGTTAAACCGGGTGTAAGGTCGATTTACTTATACCTATGTGGTTTTAAGTTTTTCACTATTCGAATGTAATATAATATAACTTGCTGTTAAAATACTTAATAATTCATATTCTAGTACTCTTATTTACTTAAATTACTCATATTGCCCACACAAAGGCAGCGCCTATGTGGGTTCACATTTCTTACTATTATAATTTCAACAATCCAAGTAAAAAAATTGTATATAATTTATGTTCTACTTTATGTAAAAAAACTGTGGGAAAAAATAAGGAAAACAAAAAAAATTACACTGTGTTTTTATGCAAGACGGACTAGATATATAGCAGCGATTATCTTAGAATACAGTGCCTCAGCAGATGATCTTGTTGTAATTTTGCTCACTTTACTCTCAATATGCGAGATTTATATAACATTAACCGCCCAGACGACTTCTTGAAGTAAAGATTAAGGAGATTCACTGACCAAAATTACAACGAAATCACACGTTCCTTATGCAGGTGGCGATAAGGTTGAAAGTCCCGCTTAACATTGGCCGCATGTTTTGATTTACCCAAAAAAACCATCACCAAAATGCATGTTTTATTCTATTCTGTAAAGCTCAGACATAATTATTAAAATGTTTTACGGTCATATTCTAAAAAACTTAATTTACCACAATGAAAAATATGACAATATAGGAAAAGGGGTTCGCAAGTAGGAGAGTTTGCACTTTAAACATTTTTTTAATGTCTGAATCTTTATTTTTTTTCTAGGCTTATAAAAAGACACACCAAAAAAATGACCGGTTAAACGAAATTCCAAAGTGTGTTCTACTTGCAGTATTTAATTAAATCATCTATGATATTTCTAGGCCATAAAAGTCTCAAACCGAAAACATGTGATTTTGCATTATTTCCCATTGTATCGTTAAGCCTTAAGAGGAATGATTACTCGTATGAGACGTAGTACCCTCTCCATTTACTCTGTGACAACGATACTAACAATGTCAGTTATTGTCATGTATGTTGTTATTTAGAGAGAATGAGGTTCTTATCTTTATCCCTGACCAATCCCCTCCTATAGTAGATCCAATCAAGATATGTAAACTTTATTAATAATAATAGTTGGATGATTTGTATAGCGCCGTTTTTGTGAAAAATCACCTCAAGGGCGCTGTACAAATATTTCATCATTTTTTAAGAATGAAATAAAATTAAATGTTTTAATAGGTTTTATAAATAATTGACGGTGATGTTAGCGGGTGACGAAGGTTAAATAGTATAATTTGTTACTTTGTGAGGAGTCGTTCCATATCAGGCAAAGTGCCGAGGACGGCGCGAACATCTTGAACTATGGACTGGTGCTCCAGAAGGAAGGAGATGGCTTTCTGTCGCTCCTTGATGACTTCTATGTTGCAGGACGGGGAGCAGACCCACTGCTGGAGTAATCTGAAAGATTCAATCAGGATTAGACATTTCAACAACTACATATTTATCACAGAAGCAAGGATAGCAGTCCACAATGGAGTGCTGATACTAACCCTGATGTATGGCTGTGAGACAGAACAAACAGAGGAAGGATAAAAGTTGACATTCTCATTCATTCATAGACTCTAGACATGGTCCAACACAAGCATTTGATTCACTTAATCGTGCCATGTATTCCTCGAGCATCCTCAACTACTTCTACCATTCACTATCATCTATTCTCCTTACACTCCTTTCTTTGTTCAACTGCTCTACATGCCCTAACCATCCAAGCATCCCTCTCTTAATCTTATTCATTACGTTTACATCAGCCATCTATCATAATGTATCTTTCAATCTCATTAATAAAGTTTATGCGAATTCAGTCAATTTCTGTAGTACAGTAGACTAGATATTTTCAGAATTTTGCACAAAAGAAAGCTACTCTATTATAGTCTATCACTATGACTAAAATAGCAGACTTTATTAATGATTTTACATAAACAAAAGCTTCTTCATTAGAGTTATCACCGTGACTGAAATAATATAGTATTTGTAGCTAATTTTGGAAAACAAAGGCTACTCTATTATAGACCTCGCCGTATCTGAAATGGTATAGGTTTTGCAAGTGATTTTACTCCAACAAAGGCTACTGTATTTCATTTCTCACCGTGGCTGAAATGGTATAGGTTTTGTAAGTGATTTTGCGCCAACAAAAACTACTCTATTTCAATCCCCACCTTGACTATAAAACAGTGCAGATTTTGTAAATACGTCCGGTAACAATACTACCTATGCCCACATTGCGTACATCCGCTACGTACGCCCTATGTAGCGGCTAGCGCACTACTCTACACACGAGATCGAAGTGCAACTAAATTCTGCCATGCGCACGCTGAGTGTAACACGTCGGGGTTCTCTCTCCCTCGGAAGACGTGGACCTAGTTAAACTACATTCGATGCAGTCACAGCTGTTGTGCGTATATGATGCATAAATGGGGCCGAACTTTGTGAATGTGGACATATTCAAACAGAACACATCGTAGAAGAATGTCCCCTTCATCAGTTTCCCTTTGTGCTTTCCCATCTGTGCTGAACCAAGTGACTCCCGATGCCGTCGACTGGCTGAATAATCTCAGCATCCCACTATGACCTCCACCATACGAAGAAGAATGTTATAATGATAGCCAAATAGAAAAAAGTAGATGCTGACCGTTTTCCCATCGGGGTAGCGCAATGATTCAACTTGGCAACCAGGGACGTCTCGTCCCCCACAATGTGCAAATTAGCCAGCGTACAAGCGTCCAGCACCATGTTACTGGGCATGTTGAGGGCCTGTTTAGTCTTGGGGCTGTTGGTCTCACCACCCACAATGTCCGGGGGTTGGTAAGCCTGGTAGCGGGCCATGCCCATGATCTGGATGTCCAGCAAGGTGTCTGTCAAATAGAAAGTGCACGCACCCAAGGCTCGGACGGCTAACGCATAGTTTTCTGCAGGAGTGAGGCCCAGCATATCACCTGAAATTTATATATATGATCTTCAATTTCTAGAGTTCTGCAGTGATTTGATTCAAAATTGGTATAAGAGAGGTTAGGGGGAGCTGAATTCGAATCTAAAGTCAAAATGCAAAATATCATGGCCATCATGAAAGTATAGAGATTTCAATCGGTTTAGTTCAACATTGGAATAGGGGAGGTTAGGGGGGAGCTGAACTCGAATGGAAAATCAAAACATGAAATGGATTTGAATAAAACATATGTACATATTAGAACAAGATCACTGTCAAAAAATTAAATGCTATCAAAAACCACCCACTATCACTTAGCATAGGTTCCAGTCCCTCTGGCCACTTGACCCCCGAAGTGTCCTTGTAATACTTCTCGGCCATGGTCTTCAGGGCTTTCTCGGCGCTCCAGAATTCCTTCTGCGGGGCCAGGGCCTCTTTACGGGCCGCCTGGCAAGTCAAACGCAGAATCTTGGCCGTGCGTTCCGATATGTGGGACCTTTCATGTAGTACCTGCAAGAAAAAAAGTTTGATATTTATTTAATGTGAGGAAATTTGGGTAGGTACATATTAAACAAAATAGTATATCACAACTAAAATACAAAATATGCATAAAGATCTTTAATGTTTTCAAATATTAACAATTAATAACTAACCTAACCATCATGCCGTTTTCCAAACGGGTGGGCAGAAAGGATAGATCGCACACAACTTTGTCTTGACACACATTACTAGCTTCATTCACATTCATACATACTCTTCTGTTATTATAACTCTTGACATGGACTGACTTAAGTATTAAAATATTTCATTTTTATTCCTTTAATACAGTTTGAAATTTCTTTGACAATATGCATCAAATTTGTGTTACTTTATGTCAGCGATGCACAACCTTTTTAGGTGGAGGGCCAATTCAGCCGCAGGGGGTAGGGTACCTACACCAACAGACTAATTGATTAATTTTGCAGTCGGTGGTGTCGCCAGAGTAGATTTTATCTTTCTTATGGTATTAAAATTTCCATCTTCAAGGTCAAACCAATAAATGTTGTCAATTTTTAATCAGAAATTTTAAAGAACACGAAAAAAAATAAAAGGCATGTAATTTTGGGCGGCTGATTCAAAAGATTGAAGGCAGACAAGTTTGCTGTGATACCCTTTTGTATTTTGTAAAACAAGATGGAAACCGTTAGATATTTTGATCATAGCACCTGGAAATACGAATGATTGCTATTAAATCAGAAACATCAGAACTCACTTCCGTTACTTCTATGTTTTCAGAAACAACATTTGGTTGCATGTCCTTATAAAATGACACCCATTAAAAACATTATTACAGCGCACACAAGGAAAGCATCTTGGGCCGCAAGCGTCTTGGGGGCCGCGTGTTGTGCATCACTGCTCTATGTGTAACAATTTTAACCATATTGTTTATAATGTATTGCTGTATGATTTTTTTTTCCAAATCTCTCCTAGTGTACAGAACATTACAATGTATATTATTTGGTCAATGAACTTGTATAGACTATTAATAAATAAAATATTGTACTTAAAATAACCTACCAGAGCTGGAGGATTATGCGCCAGGGTGGTGAGGAGTCGGGAGGAGTACTTGTCATCCTCAAACTGGCCGAGATGGAACAAGCCGATGGAAGTGTCAATGAAGCAGACTCCGTACTGACTGCGGCCTACTCCCAGATCCTGGATTCAAACCACATTTTATTTTCAATAGGTGCCAAATTAACTCAAGTATCACCTTTAATAATCCGGTAATAGAGCATGGCAAATTAAAGAATGCGCCTGGTCCTTCCTTCGTGTATTGCGCAGCTTTGCCCCAAGTTATTTGGAAATCCAGAATGGTGATTGGTGATTTTTTCCCGTTGACCTGCCTCCTAGTCCAGTCAGCAGAGATATAAAAAGGACGTTGAAAAGAAAACCATTGGGCTTTACTGATTACTAACATTCTCAGCAGTGGATAGTGGTGGATTAGTTAGATTCACCTATTTGGTCCCCTTTGTATAAAGTAAACTCTAACAACATTCAGAACAGGGTTCAGTTCAAATTTCTTAGGTATATACATTTTAAGCTCAAAATTCCAATTGAAAACAATAATTATGTAAGTTTGATGAATCGATTGGATCTAATTATGCCGTCTGACCATAACCACCCAATTGACAGCCCTGCCACCGTCGCCACTATTAAATTCCATGTACCGGCGAGGAACACAAGACAAAATGTTTTCTGCAACACATACACATAACCGCATGATCTGGGCTACAAGTTTGGAGTTATTGTTGATATATTTACTGACTCCATTTATGAAACAAAGTGTCATCTATACCAGCACTTTGATGAATCCTACAATTAATTATTGTAGCGAGGGTAATGTAGCGTTAATGATTTGTGTTATAATATTGTTTTAGGTTTCTATTTTATGTTACTGTTAAACATTTTTAAAATATCATTTAACATTACTTTATGGTTTAAAAACTCTATGTACTTATAATTTTCGATAGCTCATTATATTCTGTTCTAAAAATCCATGTAAAAGCCCCATTGATTATACGCCCATAATCAAATAGACTGTACTGATATGACTTACATTCTCAGCAATGGCTATCATGTAGCTGGCGGCGGATTCGGGGGGCCCGCTGTCCTGCAGCCCAAACACCTCTATTCCCTTGCAGGTGACCTGGCACACCTCCCTCCGCACCACCTTCTCTTTGCTCGCAGCTACAAACCAAACAATCATACCCAAACGTGTCAGTGATAAAGCTACATTTAGTGGATATGGAAATGATATATATATTTTAAGTACATTATTTTCATATTTAATTAATATAAATATTTAATAACCAGGACCTCTGCCTATCCGGGGCAACCGCTTAACCAACTTTAATAGTTGGTTAAGCGGTTGCCCCGGATAGGCAGAGGTCTTGGGTTCGAGTCCCAGATGCAACTGAAATCTTTTTATTTTCTGTCCTTTTTTCCGTTTTCATGTTTCATTTGGGTTATGTTAATATTATTTTCTACAATGATTAAACATTAAAATGAGGTTTTTAAATCTCAATAAAAATAATTAATAATTAAAAATTGAATATAAATGTTAATGAAAGACCACCATTCAGAATCGTAACATTGCTTGAAATAACTACAGCCATGTCTGGCAATCAAATATATCCCAACCTTCATCTTCCCAATCTCATTTCCTACCCCACTTCCTTCAACCTCACAACATAACCCAACTGGGGATGCCATAGTCCACTGGCTGTGGACAGTGGGGAGCAATTGAGTCTCTTGTGCAATATTCAAATTGAAACAATAAAAAAGTTTTTTTCATATGGAGCAGTGACTTTGGGATGCGACATTATAATTTTAGAATAAAGCAATTACATACATTGTTTACATCACTTTTATTTTTTATTATACTGCAGGGCAGTATTATACTGCCCTGAAGAAGCTACGGTAGTAGCAAAACCCGGTCAGCAATAAGTATAAAAAATAAAAGCAATGTAAACAAAGCAATTTTTTATATTTCTAGTTCTGGCTTGATAGACATAAGAAGTATGTGTGTATCTCAATAACTAGTGTATATCTAATACGTATTAGAATAGAAAAGGACATAGTAATTACATGATTTAGTCCGTTCCGCCAGCATGTCAGGAGTCTCCGTCTGCTCCACCCGCGCCACCTTGTAGCCCTTCTGCACCAGGGAGCTGGACATCCGAGCGTAGGCTGTCTCCGGGAAGCCAGAGTGAGCAAAGTCTCCCTGGAATTCAGGAAATAAAAAAATAGAGTATACCCAAAGACAGTTAATTTATAGATTCTTAAAAT
Organism: Halesus radiatus; assembly: GCA_022606495.2. Lineage (NCBI taxonomy): Eukaryota > Metazoa > Arthropoda > Insecta > Trichoptera > Limnephilidae > Halesus > Halesus radiatus. The sequence continues at coordinate 110,332 of JAHDVE020005576.1, forward strand.
GTTTTTAGATTTAGTGAATATTTACCTTCATGTAAGAGAATCCCAATTCATTGACACCGACGGAAGCATCCATGTGATAGAGTTCATAAAACTTCCCAACTTTGAAGAACAGAACACAATCGTAGTGCGCCGCTTTTATATCCCACCATTGCTTGTGGCCCTGTAATACATATGTGCGATTATGTAACATCATTAAATGTATATTGCATAATATTCCCACCTCCTCCTCCTTACTGACAGTGGAATTACTACAAATTGAGAATGCTACGGGCAGTTGGGACCTGTAAACAGGGTTGGCAAAATCCTGGGTTTTTCAAAAATGATTTGCCCAGTGAGTTTTTTCAGTCTTAAATAGAAGAAACTATTAGCAAGTGTATGATTTAAAATTAACAATTTTAAGTAATTTTCAAAAGGAATTATGTAAATACTATTTGACCTTATACTAACCTTTATTAATTACATTTCAAGAATATTGCTTATTTATAAGATTTACGGAAAAAAGATGGTTAATTTAATATGAACAACAATATATCATATTATTGTCTTCTTAATTAAATAGATTTAGATTACAATGACCCAGATGGTTATATTTTAAACCTCGTTTTACACTCTCATCTCATGAATATTTCTTACTTAGTGTCCTACTATAGGGATATATTTTACATTTTATTACATAAAATCACTCATAATTACTATAAAAATTAAATAAAGTGTAATTTTATATTTATTGAAAAATCCAACTTTTGGTAAAAAAAACCCAAGGGTTTTTTCAAGTGGATTTTACCCGTAAAAACCCACTCAGGGAAAATCATGCTAACCCTTCCTGTAAAGTGTAAAAATAGTGTATTAGGAATCAACATTAAGGGAATTGTGTTGATAGATTCTTATAAGTTGAGTGTACAGTGAAATCCTCTTACGAAGCCCAGTAAAAAAAAAAAATCTTATGCGGGAAAACCTTATATCGTCGCCGGGGAGTGAAAAGTCACTAACTGACAAATGGACAGTTTTGAGATAATGGGTGTTTCGTGATTGCAATTTTTAATGTCTATCCAAGTAATGGTGCAAATGAAAGTTTTCTTAATTGTTATAGTTTTATTCAATAGTTTTGAGTCTTAGAATGTAATAGCGGCACAACTAGATCTTTAAATTGCCTAAGCATATAAAAAAAATACATTTAGTGATTTTTTCGCATTGCCAGTTTCTTTGAGTTGAAAATTTTAGTAATTTTTCTCAACTTTAAGTGATTTTAGTTAAACTAGGAATCTTGTGTTGTGCTTAAGTCACTAAGTGATTTAAATGTTATTGTTTTTAGCAAGGAGATGACTTTTTGCGAAATAAGCAAGAACATATAATAACTAAAGTAATTAATTAGTTTATGTAGTCGATATATTTAATTAAGTTGTTTGGTAATATAATGCGCGTAAAACTGTCAAGTCATCTTGTTAATTAGGTCAAATAATATATTTGAATACAAAGTGCATAATTTGTACATGGTTAAGAGGTTTGATGACTTTCGGAAAATAAAAAAAATCTGATTCTATGCCGTTAGTGACACATGACATAAATCGATTTATGGAATTTTCACCGAGATATCGACTTTTCCAATAGACGCGGGATTCAAAATTATGTACTTTGACATATTTATGTATGTGGTATACATAGGGCCAATTTTAAAATTCAGTCTTAACCGTTAGAGTGCGTTAGCCACGAAAATTGCGATAAAGCTCTTAGGCGCTGCGTTCTTCAGTACGCGTTTATTGATTCTTACAAGAGCACGTGTTCCATTTGAGAGCGGTGTATTGCAGTCGGCGTATATCTTGTAAACTATCTATATTGTTTGTCCTATTATAATAAATTAAAACGATATATTTCACCATGTCGGATCTTAGTTCTAACGCGGACAATGTATCAAAGAATGGCGACATTACGGATGATGAGCCCTTCGATCTGATAAATGGAGACAGTGATGACGGAAGTGTGATTATTGGGCATCACAATAATAGAATGCGAATAGAAAGTGAATTTGCCTCAGAGGAACGGCTGTGCGGCCTGTTTCATACAAAACTTAATTTTGGATTTGAGGCCAAAATACCCACCCCTTAAGCACGAAAACTTCTTAAGTGGAACTTTGAAGTGAGTTTCACTGTATTTATATTTAATATAACTGATTAATCAAAGGAGCATGTGTTAGGTTCTGTGATTAATTAAGTGACTCACCGATGGTTAACAGGAGTTAATTTATTTGTATAACGGTTATAAAATCTTATGATTAAATTTACACAATATAAATAAGAACATGAAAAACCAAGTAATATGAATTTAATACGGAACAAAAAGAGATATCTAATCTAGCCGAACAACAGGAAGTGAAAGATTTTATTAGGTGAAAACGGCGACTATATAGGAAATGTAGATGTCACTAGTGTCGCCGTGCTTCAGGTGTTTGACAGCTGTCAGAATAGTATTGGGAGTATGCATTAATTCGTGCGGTTTTCTAAGAGAGGGCGTTACTAGTACTATTTCGCGTCGTGTTCATCCGTGACTATATTCATTTGAAAGCTACTGTCATTGCGCATCTTTTTCAGTATATGTCATTTGGTTGAAGCGTAAATAACAATTTTTTCTATTCATTTGAAAATGTTTAACTTTGTGCCAGATAAAGTGTTTTTTGCGGGGAGTTCTTCATTACTTTAACATAAAGAAAAGTGCTACCGAAAGTCATCGTACTTTAGTGAAGGTTTATGGTGACCATGCTCTAGCTCAGAGGTCGGCAAAGTGCAGCTCCGGCACAAATGTTCACGGACAGGCGCGCAATACGCGCCGATGGTTACGGCGGGTGACGACTGCGGGGTGCGAGGGAGACTCTTCTCGCATTTCAATAAGTCTGGTTGGCGTTGGATAGCAGTCACCTCGCCAGTCGCGTTGCTACGGTCACGGTGGTCGATGCTTGTCGTGTTTGCAAGTCGCGCACGTGTTACAAGGGTTTTTTTCCCATCCAGCTGCACATTCTACAGGTATTTACATCATTAATTTAATATTTATTTGATTTAAGTATATGATAATCATTTATATTATAATGATATTTATTTAGTGTTGGCGGCTGAAAAAAAAATTATATTATTATATGATAGTTATTTAGTATTGGTGGGGGAAAAAAATATTTTTGGGATATTTTTATAGGTCCCCTATTTCACATGGCTACCAAAAAGAAGCAAAGAAAAACGGAAGATGAAATCCGTGAATTTAGAGTTGAGTGGACCGAGACTTTCGCGTTTATTCAAAACTTACATGGCCTTCCGACATGTCTTATTTGTAAGGAAAAATTGGCGCATAACAAGAAGTCAAATTTGGAGAGACACTTTACAAATAAATACACTTCATTTAGCACTAAATATCCTGTCGGTAATGCAAGGAAGAAAGCAGTTGAGGAACTCCAGAAGACTCAAGAGACATCAATTTCTGCATTCAACAACTGGATGCAATATTTCAGTAATGTTAATATGGTAAGTTTTGTTGTTAGTCGAGAGATTGCTAAGAGTGGGAAACCGTACACAGACGGCGAATACATTAAAAGTTGTTTTGTAAAGGCATCCGAAGAACTATTTTAAGAACAAGGCAGAAATTTGAAAAAAAATTAAAGAGTTACCGTTGTCTGCCAAAACAATGAAAGATAGAACAATTAAAATGTCTTTGAATATAACCATCCAGCACATCGAAGATCTTAAATTGGTTTCGGCTTTATCAATAGCAGTTGACAAGTCTTGTGACATAAATGATACAGCGCAAGTTTCGCTTTTTGTAAGATTTATTTCTCATACAGGTCCTAAAGAAGAACTTTTAGGATTATTGCCACTCAAAGGTCAGGCGCGTGGAGAGGATATCGCAAACGCTGTAATTGAATGTATGGATAAACATCAAATTTCTCTCGAAAAAATTGTGTCGATTTCAACAGACGGGGCCAAAAGTATGACCGGCCACAGAAAGGGGTTTGTTGCTCTTTTGAAAGAAAAAATTAATCACAAGATACTTGCTAACCGTTGCATCATTCATCAAGAAGCGCTTTGTGCGCAGCCATTTCCAAAAGAAATGTGTAAAGTTATGGAATTGGTGATTACAATTGTTAACTCCATTTTAGCTAAAGCTCTTAATCATCGCCAATTCAAAGAATTTTTAGTTGAAATGGAGAGTGAGTACGGAGATCTTCTGCTTCATAACAAGGTACGTTGGTTATCAAGAGGGAACGTTTTAAAGCGTTTCGAATCGTTGTTTCCAGAAATCAAAGCATTTCTCCTTGAGAAGGATGTTAACTATTCAGAACTAACAGACGAAAAGTGGATTCAAAACTTTTATTTCATGATAGACGTTACGTCTCATCTAAATCAGCTTAATCATAAACCACAAGGGAAAGGAAATACAATTTTTTCCATGTTAGAAGAAGTCGTATCATTTGAAAACAAATTATCCCTCTTTGCTCAAGATTTTGCAAGGGAAACATTATTTCAATTTCCGAGTCTGCTGACGCATCGCCAAGAAAATAATTATTTCATTGACAAGCAATACTTGTCAATGAAACACTTCAAAACAACCATTTTAAATATGAGGGAAGCATTTCTCAGCAGGTTTCAGGAATTTAAAAACAGCAGAGCGACCTTAGCATTCGTCAAACATCCTCTTAATGCTTCGATAACAGATTTGAATTTTTCTCCTTTTGGCATTGATGTTGGTAACTTTGAAATACAATTGCTGGATTTAAAAAACAAGGAAATATGGAGCTCTAAATTTGAATGTCTTTGTGTTGATTTAGAAATATTGGAGAAGAACAAATGTGAGCTTAGTTCACAGCACAAGTGGTCTACCTTGAAAGACCTAGAGAAGGAAGACATGATCATATTCAACGCTTGGAATAGTATTCCCAACTCTTATGACCAGCTGGAAAAACTCGCTTTTTCTGTTCTATCCCTTTTCGGTTCTACATATTCATGCGAACAATCTTTTTCAACCATGAACTTTATCAAGAGTAAACTGAGAAGTCGTCTTATTGATGACAACCTGGAATCGTGCCTAAAATTAAGAACAACAACATACAAACCTGACTTACTCAAACTTTCCAAGGAGATGCAAGGGCATGGTTCGCATTAAGTACTTATTATGATTGTCATTGTCATGATTTAATATATATTATTTTTAATCTGTTTTTTTAATTTTTCTTTGTACAATATTTTATGTTACTTAAATCTTACAAAACTGATCAATCAGTTTGATTGTGAGAAATCTCTCATTTTTCCTATTTGTTTGTAATAAAATAATTAAATCTCAACTTAATATTTGAATATGTAATACATCATAATTACGTAATAGTGTAATACTTAATATTAAAATACTTAAGTAATTATTATAATGCTTTCGATCATAATGTCCAATAGTAATTATTTTATTTTTAACAATGGTTTACAGATCTAGGTATTTGTCCACAATATTATTGGTTTTGAATATTACGATAGTAATTATTTTATTTTTAACAATGGTTAACAGATCTAGGTATTTGTCCACAATATTATTGGTTTTGAATATTATTTGTTTTGAATATTATTTGTTTTTCACAGATCTAGGTATTTGTCCACAATATTAATTGTTTTTCACAGATCTAGGTATTTGTTATAGATGTAGATATTTCTTTTTATGTTCCAGGGGAGGTAGAATGACCTAACTTTTGTTTTGATTTTTGAATAAGATGTCTCGTTATGGATTCCTTAATTATATATTATTTTTTTATCAATGAGTAAAATGTTTATTAAATATCATATCAAGTTTTATTCAGCGTAGGTACCCGTAATTTAAAAAAAGTGCTGAAATTATAATAAATGTTTGCTAAATCAAAAAAACAGAATTGGCTCTTTTTTTTTTTTTAAATTGTTGTAATGTACATATTTGGCTCTTTGGCAAATAAGTTTGCCGACCTCTGCTCTAGCTGATCGAACGTGCCAGAAGTGGTTTGCACGGTTTAAAAGTGGCAATTTCGACTTAGAAGATGAAGAACGACCCGGACAGCCAAAAAAGTTTGAAGATGAAGAATTGGAGGCATTGCTCGATGAAGATGAGTGCCAAACGCAAGAAGAACTTGTAAAATCATTGGGAATTGATCAAGCAACCATTTACAGACGTTTAAAAGCATTGGGATTCATCCAAAAGCTTGGAAATTGGGTGCCGTATGAATTGAAGCCAAAAGACGTCGAACGCCGATTCTGCATGTCGGAAATGTTGCTTGAACGCCACAAAAAGAAATCATTTTTGCATCGGATTGTCACTGGTGATGAAAAATGGATTCATTACGATAACCCCAAGCGCAAGAAATCGTATGTGAAGCCGGCCAACCATCAACATCCACGGCAAAGCCGAATATCCATGGCGCCAAGGTAATGCTCTGTATTTGGTGGGATCACAAGGGTGTGTTGTATTATGAACTGTTGAAATCGGGTCAGACGATCAAAGGGGACCTCTACCGAACACAATTGATTCGTTTGAAGAAGGCGATCGCGGAAAAACAACCAGAATATGCGAATAGACACGAATCCATAATTCTTCATCATGACAACGCTCGGCCACATGTTGCAAGACCGGTTAAAAACTATTTGGAAAACAGTGGGTGAGAAGTTCTACCTCACCCGCCTTATAGCCCAAACATGGCCCCTTCTGATTACTACTTGTTCAGATCAATGCAGAATGCCCTCACCGGAATACGCTTCACTTCAACAGGTTATCAAAAATTGGCTCGATTCGTTCTTGGCCGCCAAGCCGGGAAGTTCTTTAGGGATGAAATCCACCATCTGCCAGAAAGATGGACAAATGTCATAGCTTCCCATGGACAATACTTTGAACATTGAATGTATAACCATTTTTTCACAATAAAGCCTTAATTTTCGAAAAAAAAACGCACGAATTAATGCATACTCCCAATAAATCTCTGTGGCCATTTCAGCAGGTAGCTACAGTGTTATAAAAACCATCAATCTTACCGGTGTCTGCTTCTTTTTGAAGTCCTCTGGAACAAATAAGGTTTTAGGATTGTATTCCGGATGGTCTGGTTTTTTCTTACTAGCATCCCTGATATTTTCTGGCCACAACCAATCCAGCCGACAGTGGATCCAGTTATTGTTCTCTTCACTTGAATCTGAAAGCCTTGACTCTGAAACGCTAGTGTTTAATTCTTTGGACCTACAATAAACAAAAACAAATTATATTGGATAGTTAATATGTATGTATCTATCAATAAATTACATACAATTTTTTTTTTGCTTTTCTTCATTTCAATGAAGATGAGGGTTGTGAAAAAGCAGTAGGTATATATAAAAAAAATTATACAAGTTTTTCAAAAGAATATTTAATTAAGCACTGAAGGAACAATATTGTATATTTTTAACTTACTCGTCTAATTTTGGCTGCTTTTTGGATTTGGATGCCGGGGAAGATGATGGAGAAGAAATCTTGGATTCAAACGTGAAACTGCTTTCTAGTTTGTTTTTAATACTGCTGTTATCTACAGATAAAATAAAAAAAAATTATACATTATTATTTTCTGCTTATAACGAAAAAATCTCAGCTGGTAAACATTTATCGGCCTTCCACACAAGTGGTTTCACCATAAATGGGTAAAACGAGTGGTGTAGCGGCACTTTCCTGGCCCAGAAGGGGCGCAGCCACAGGAAAGGAGAGTGGAACACTGGGCCGATCCGTTCTCTGCTTACCAGACCAAGTGTGTGGAGGCAGCCATCTTCCGGGCCAACAGTATAGCCGATGGCAAAAATGTATAATTCGACTTTCTAGTTTTTGACTTAGCAATAACGGCTATGCTCCTGGTCAGTCCGCTGGGTGAAGCCATCTTGTAATTTGAAATGTCACTTCGAAAAGCTCTGGATTAATTGTTTTAAAATAGTAAATAGATACATATGTGTCCATAACAATCCTTAAACATATGTATATAAATATATATATATATATATATATTTTTTTTAGTACAAATTAATTACAATTTTTCATAAGTGCAAAGCTTTTGTTTTTGTGCTCAACACGGAGGTGTTCGCGGAAGGTGCGTGCAATCTCGCCGACGTTCATGATTAGTGACTACTACAGCAACTAGCAGTGAGCCATCGGACGCACGCTCCCAGTTATAGCAAAAGAGTTCCAAACCATTTTTTGTTACCCTCGCTGTTATTGTAGGTTTAGCTCAAGTCTTTCAAGAAACTTATAAAAATACAATTTATTGTAACACTAACATATACAGTACTTTTAAAACTTTCTCGAAGGACTTCAGGTTTAAACTTACTGTATTTAAGTGTTTTTTCTAAAATATTTAAATTAGCGCCATCTGTGAGTGCGTATCACGTTTCGTTTACCCTTTAAACGAGAAAGTACAAAATACTTGTTAGAGCGGGTTGTTTCAAACTAGTCACATTTGAACATAATCAAATTTGACGAAGATTGAAACACCCCAACCTAAGACTTTTCATTCTACCAACCTAATGCCTGTTCGTTATTTTCAACATCAGAATCATTAGAATTCTCAGATACAAGTCTGATTCTCTTCCTCTTCGGTACAACTGGAATATCCTCCTCCTCATCATCATCGTTGCTTTCCGGTTCATCTAGTTTCAATTTTTTGGGCTTCAATTCAACTTCCGCCTCCGAATCTGACTCTTTTGAATTCTGCTTATGAAGTTTCTCTATAACAATGCAATCAAAAGCATGAATATGTAGAACCGAATCAAAACGATCTCATCAATTTTTACATCAAGTCTATAGTAATAAAATAATTACATATAATAAGCAGACAATAATAAATAAATAAGAGTGAGAGGGTATTTTTCATTTATAAATTTTACCCATCCCTTTGATATTGAGAACTTTCCAATGCTTTATAATCTAACCTTCATTTTTTCGTTTCACATTTCCATTCGAAACGGGTTTCAACGGAGTAACAGTGTCATTTTTCTTTGTTTCTGTTCCGGGTTTTGGAGACTTATTAGCTGACGGCGACTTGAGAAAATAATTGAACAATGTATTCGAAGAACCGACAACGCTATTTCGCTTAGACATTTTAGAGTTAAGACAAGCCTTGTTTCATGAAAAGGTAGCAATAATATAGAACGCTATATAAGAACAGCTAAATAATTTTATGAATTATAAAAAACAAATCAGATAAAACATGAAAAACATATTGGTATATAAAATTACTGAGCGCAGCGCACAACGACCAAATACTGTCAACAATGACAAAAATCTTGGCGGGAATAGAGATGTGATATTCCTTATTAATTGTTTTTGTGTTTAATTCGTAGAACTCCATTTAATTTTTTTTTTAATTTAATGCAAGTATTTTCAGTTGTTATTATTGTGACAGCTGCTTAAGCGTTTAAGGCCATTTTCAAGGACAGTTTGAAAATGGCCTTAAACGCCGAAACAGCTGTCACAATAATAACAACTAAAAATACTTGCAGAACTTAATAATAACATTATTGAATTTGATTTACATTAAATTTAAAAAAAGAAAAAAGTTGATATTCCTGTTCCTGGATCAATCGATATTATTAGTTTGAATGCCAATCGGCGATATTCGTCGCTTCGTGTTTTTACGGAGATTGCCGATCGTCGATTTCTGTCGATTGCGTCAGTCGTGTTTTAGTTTTAAATCGCGGGTATGTCGGGTGTGCTGCTGCGGCGTTGGTAAATATTATCGTAATATTATCTTAATAGTTGTATGAAATTAATAAACCGTTTAAAATTCGGATTCACTTATTATTTTTTTATTTTAGGTAATTTAAAAATTATAATGTCGAGCGAGTACTAAGAAATGTCTGACAGCGGGAGCAACGATTTTGACTACTCTATTAGTAGTTCTAGTGAGAGTAGCTCTGATGAGAGTGAGGTCAGTGATCAGATATCAGTGTTTCCCAACCGCAGGATGCGAATTTCCAGTAATGCTTCGGATCGTGACCAAGAAATGGAGAGTAACACCAGAAATGACTCATTTTCATATGTACCTCCCGAAACCAATTTTTCTAACGAAAAATCTCATTTTTTTGAAACGCCTGGACTTCGGATCCTCCTCCGTGAGATTCTAAACCAATATCATATTTTGACTTATTTTTTACTGTCAGTCTGTTAACAACGATACAAAATGAAACCAACAAATATGCCCAACAATTTCTTGAAAACTCTTCTGAATCTTTACGAAACAAATCACGTGCAAATGCTTGGAAACCGGTATCTGTATTGGAAATGAAGGCTTTCATAGCGCTTATACTAGAAATGGGTATTACACGACGACCGTCAATTGTTTCCTACTGGAGTACAGATTCTAGGGGCATCAGTTAATTTAGAATTTTTTTCATCTAACTGATAATTCCACCTTAGCTCCATCCAATCATTCAGATTACGACCCCTGTGCAAAATTAAATTTGCTAGTTGTCCATGCTAATGAAGTTTTCTGACGCCATTATGTCCCTAATCGCCAGATGTCTATTGATGAGTCATTGGAAGGGACTCATTGCCGCTCAAAAATCAAACAATATCTCCCCAACAAAAAACACCACAGATGGGGAATAAAGTTTTGGATGTTGTGTGACTCCATAACACATTAATGCCTGGCATTTATTGTTACCGAGGAGCAAAATTAAAGCAAGACAAGTATGATACAAAAAAATTTGGTCTTGGGCATGTTGTAGTAATGAATTTGTTAAAAATTGGTAACTACCTGGACAAAGGTTATCATATTTTTGTTGACAATTTTTTACAAGCATTCAACTGGCTAAGACTGGAAAGAATTACGTATATTACAGGAACCATCCATCGAAACAGGAAAAACATACCACGGGAGGCACAGGTGTCTCAAGTTGGAAAACCGAATTATTATAAAAGTGAGGACATTCTGCTTTGTTCATATCGAGATAAGAAAACCAAAAAACACCCGGTTATTCTAATTTCCACAAACAGTAATACGAGTGACGTCACAGTGAAAAAAAATAGGGGTTCATATGAAACCCAAAAAGAAAAACCACAAATAATTCACGAGTACAATAAATACATGGGCGGAATAGACGAGTCTGATAAAATGTTGTATGTATATTTAGACGAAAGAAGAACATTGAAATATTGGAAAAAGGTAACATTTAATATTTTTGGAAGAATGGTTTTAAACGCGTATATAATATATTCAATCAATAATGAAGGCAAAAAAATTTCAAGACACGAGTTCACATCAAAAATATTTGAATCAATTGAAAAGGAATGGTTATCTACAAAAAAAATGCTGATATTTCTTCAAAAATTTCATTCCATAAATCCAAAGTGCAGAAGCTTCCTGGAAAGAATTTACGTCGCTATGTGGTCTGCAGTAATAAAGATGGTGCTGGGCTGCGTAGATCAACGACAATTTGTGCGTATTGTAAGAAGGGTGTCACACGGCGTGTGCTGGAAACGCACAATTGTTGATTTTTTTTTGGTTTCCATTTTTGTCTTTTTTTTTCGAATAAAATACTGTGTTCATTTATACAAGCGTTTTATTCCAAATATTTCAATATTTTTTAATAAAACACCGAAAAAATCATCAAAATCCATGGAAATTCAAAGAATTTACGGGATTTAAAAAAAAAAATACATTAAAAAAAAAAAACACTTTTTTGGTGGCATTTTACAAGCAACTATATGATAGCTTTTAAAAACCGTGTTTGATTACCAGATCTGAATTACCAGGTATTTCCACACCTTCTTCTCTCTCATCTCCTTCTCTTCCCCACTAACCCCAGCCTTATAAGATACTCCAATCGAGGATTTTTTTACAAAAACTCCATAAAGGAGGCCCTGAGGGAAATAATTTCCCTCAAGGCCTATATCATCTTTGGGAATGCTGTATGGAGGGTCTTTTAGAGGATAGGAAGGAGTGAACCTGGGTCTTGAAGAGACCCACGTTGTAGGAGGGAGGAAACACAGATGCCGGTAGATCATTCTACAGCCGAGCTGTTCAACACGAGAATAAGTCGTAGAAGCTACCCGTTCTCATGAGAAAAATGTCAACCGGATCAATGACGCTACTTACTCAGAGCATCTTCTATTGAAATACCAGTAGAACAAGGACAGCATTCCCACCTGACGTCTGTGCTCCAAAGATTGCAATCCGTTTGTTAAGATAGGCAAATCTATCAAACGGACCGCTCGTTTCTTCACAGAGTCAAGAGTTTTTTCAGACATTTTGGGGCTCCTCACCAGAGGTGGCTGCCAAATTCTACAGTAGGGCGCACGTGCGATTTGTACAGGGTCAGCAGTTGTGTACTATTAAAGTATCTGCGGGCTCTCTTCAGTACGCCCAGCTTCTGTCCATTGTTGGGAAGAGTACTTCCATTAAAGGAGAGTAGATTGCCATTTCGATCCCTTTTAGACATAATCAGACACGATTGGGTTTTTGAAACATTAAATTTGACGAGGTTATTCTTAGCCCCCGAATAATTGTTAAAGGTGCCTCTAAAATCGCGAAAAATCAATTCCTTTAAGGCCTATATTTCATAATATAAAACAAAAATAATAAATTACTTCTAATCCGTACTAGATATTTACTATACTTTTTAATGAAAAAAAAACATTAGGTTTAGGTGAGTGTATTTTGGCCTCAAATCCAAAATTAAGTTTTGAATGAAACAGGGCGCGCAGCTGTTCCTCTTAAAATAATATTTGAAATGATTCCTTTGAATCAAGCGAATGAAATTTTAATTTGGGAGTTTGTTTATCACAATAGGGTACAATCACAATTTTTTTTTACCAAAAATTAAAGAAAAAAATTACAACCTGGAATATTCAAACGATTTATTTTACGATAGGAATAGTCCTTCAACAACGTTTTGAATATTCACATTTCAAATTAGGCCCAAAACGCCTTCTTTCGCGCGGTTTTGACTTGTGACGTCACTGCGCATATCTTGACAGCTGTCTTCAGTCAGTCTTCAGTTGATCGTTTGTTTTTAGAAGAAAATCTCCGTAGATACCGTGTATAAATACTGTATAGTACCAAAGTGTACAAATACAACATCTTTGACACCAAACAAACTATATAAATGTCCCAAATGATGTTATTTTGCGTAAAAATTGGTGTCACGCGATGAAAAGGTGCATTAAAAAAATGGTGTACTTTCTGCTAAATCTCATCATTCTTGCTGTGAAGATCATTTCAATGTAAGTAGCTAAATTCATTTATGTGAAATGTATATTCTAAAACAAAAATCTGTCAGGAATTGACACTAATTGTAGTATTTTTAACAACGTTAAGCCTTGTAGAAAATTTCAAAGTGCTTTTAAAATTTTTACACAAAAATATATTTTTAAAGGAAAGCCTTATTCATTCTGATGGGTGTAGTGGATTTATGTTGGGTACGAATTAGACTACATTGTTTTACAATATTATATTTCAACATATACATAATGTCATTTCAGGTTATATGTTAAGAAATCTCTAACAATCGTTTTACAGTACAAAAGATAGTTAAATTTAAAAACAATATTTTGCACCTATACGTATGTAATTTTATATAAGTTATTATTTTAATAGTGTCATTTACTTCCATGTAAAATGTTTTTGGTAACTATGACTGTAATTCACAATAAATAAGTAATTTTGTTGTTTTGTTTTTACAGCTCCAAGAGGATTTAGAAAATTATATGGAAGTCCAAATGACAGGATGCAAAAAGAGATTAAAAAAAATGTGATCCCACATATTTTTGCCTGTCAAAAAAAAGTTTGCCTAAGGCAAACTGGACAAAAAAGATTGCGTGCCAAGTTAATAAAAGACACAATGATAATGGGGCAGCCCATGGGGAATAGAACATCGGACCCAGAGCCCTCAACATCTACAGCAGCTAATCTTCTTTCGGAGCCCTCCACTTTAACAGCCATTCTCAACCTTCCAGAAGCTGCTGATAGCAATTGTAAAATGGTTGATAAGGCGGTACAAGCAGATATTCGCTGTCGTGTTACCTACAGAAGCGAATCTACTTCAACCATGCCAACAATGATAAATACGGCTTGCTCACCATTGAAATTCTCACCCACAAAGCCTGTTTCTGCCAAAAGTGGCTACTGTGGGCCTACTCATAATAATATAGATATTATGTCCACTTGTTCCGAGGACAATGATTCAGACTATACTCCCTCTGCATTAGACTCGGACAGTAACATTTTTGATGGCTCTGAGATTGATACTGGACTTGTAAATCTGACCATGAGAAAATCTTTCATGCTTGTCATAAAGAGAGAGCCTAGACTCTGTTTAGGAATCCCTAAGGAAATGTACCACATCATTTCTATTGTGGTTGCCAAGGCACCTACAGAAACAATTAATGTATTAATTGCACTTAAAAAAATAAGGTTAGATGATTCATTCGCTATTCTTGCGCTTCACTTTGGTTTGTCGCCTTCCTCTGTAACACGGATTTTCTCCAGGACTATCAAAATATTAGCGACTTTATTTCAGGAACTCATAATTTGGCCAACCACACCCAAAATAAGAGCAAATACATACAAGCTATTGTATTTAGCGCCTTTAATCATTTCAATTAATATTAGTATCGACGCTGTAGTATTTCCCCACAAGATTATCTTTGTGTATATATTGTATATTATCCAGTAATTTGGAATTACTATATTTTCATTGAATTTATCAATTTTTATCTCGAAAGAATTGACTTGTACTTTATTTTTAAGAACTCCATTGTACATATTTAACAATAATTCTTATAAAGAAATACATATTAGTACTGAAGCATAAACAGCTAGATGCCGTTGACGGCCAATGGCTATTGTCGAAAATTTGGTTCAATAGTTGGATTATAATACCTGCGTACGGATAGGTATTATTCAATATGACGCAACGCAGTCAACTGACCAAGTACTAAAGGCGTGCCATCCTTATAGGCACATAAGCAATGCAACAATATTAAAATGTATAAAATTATTGCAAGAAATCAATCTTTTTTTCACACTGACCCCGCACCACTATAATGTGTCAAAGAGGCAGGAACTATTTATGCAAAATTACTTATACGTCATACTCAAATGTTGAAACTATTCTATACAATCCATATCAAGTCTAAAAAGCATTGCTTTTCGGTAATGCCAGCAAATGTAGCAATCAGCGCCATCTGTTGGTACATCTATTAATTAGAACAACTTTACTAACGAAATAATGATATAACATCAAGTTGGCTTTCTTTCAAAATATTGTCTGTTTATTTAGCGAAAATATGGAAATTTTATATATGCATTAATTGGCTTGAAATATGCATGAATAACGTGGTTTAGGTAATCCCGACCAACTACAGCCAGTAGCTCAGCCATTCTTGGCGAGAACTTGCACTAAGGGTGTTGTGCTGTCTGGGGTAATTTTTTAAAAATATCAATTAATTTGGTGGTTTTTCTACTGCTTACCGTGATTACAAACTCCGTGCATGCCACTGCTATGTACCTATTGTTTTTAGCAGTGTTGGCACCAAATATATAAAAAGGTCTAACTGTTTATACATTGTGAATGATATTATGTGTGATACATGATAATCTTTAAGTTATATGCCTTCCTACTGTACGACTTTGCGGATTTTCTTATCCGATATGGCCGGTGCGTAGCGTTGAGCGATTCAGTGTTGGCAAGAGCTGTTGGATCATTGGCTATTAACAGTCATTATGGCATTCCCAACGCCTCAACAGTTGGATGTTCCTAGTGACATGCGGAATGTCATTTAGAACTCAATACACTTACGCACACATACATATATGTACGCATATATATATTTGTGTATCGAAATATCATATCGTATAAGTATCTACGAGTATATCCCGTTCCAACCATACTTTTAATTCCCCAATCCAACTCTTACACAGTCTTGGTCACAGTCAAATACTTAAATGATATGGATGTATTTGACAATAATCTAAACTTGGCAAATTTCAAAAGGAGGATGAACGAATTGTTTCTGCCCAGTTTATAAATTATTGTCAACTACAACTTATATCATTTAATTATTTGTTAATAATGTTAATATTGACTTTCTGGATATTGTACTATTTACTATTTTCAAGTGTAACTTAATTTTTATCGTAGCTTTTCAAATGTAACTTAACTTTTATCAAATGTAACTTAACTTTTGTGCATTTTTTATATATATTTTTTTTTCTTATGTGATTTTAAAAATAATATATCTGTATGTAAAATCCTTTTGTGAGTTTAAATAATAAAATAAATAAAAAACGAAATGTTTTCGAAAAGATCAATTACTTTGTGGTTTGACATATTATCAAATAAAATATATATATATAAACACATTGTTTTGAACTACAAATATTTTTAATTTATCACCAACCGGTTTCGCTTATCCCAAGCTTCGTCTGGGAAAAATTCAAAACTAAACAAAAATATACATTGAGCGAGCATGTATAGGTGAAACAAAATACAAATAGAATAATACGGATACGAAATATAATTTTTTTTTTAAACCACTATTAAATAATTCAATATCTGCATATTTCGAAACCAATGGTTGCCTCGTCAGGATACAATGCATACTTTTATCGTCAGTCACAGTAACAGACGTTTTAGTCGATCAAGATCAAGGATATTGTTTATTTTAATAATTTTGGAGGTGTCTGTTTCCCTTAGTAGAATTTGTCCTGAGGTCGTCCAAGAGTGTTTATAGTTGTTATCTCTGGCAATTTTTTTCGTTTGAGATAATAGAAATTTTCCCTTTTGTGTTAAGTGTTCGGATACGTAAATGCGTTTGGCGTCTTGCGATAATCCTAGGTCGGTTGTATTTAACTTATTTGTGTTGATGGTAGTGGATTTCTTGTAAGCTTTAATTTTGTATAGGAAGTCATCACAAGATTTAATGTTGTTGAAGGTCGCTATTATGGATCTGGGATTTTTCTCTGAAATTTTCGGTCCCAGTCTGTAGATTTTTGTTATTGCAGACTGCAAAGGTACAGCGGTATCTTCATAGTTAATTATTTTTGATATTTTTTTAGTACTTCTACATTATTTTCAATGCTTGACTCAGGAACACCCCTTATATCGATGTTGCATATTTGGCTTAAATACTCTAGTCAATCAATTTTGTTGTCTTGTTGGAAAATAGTATTTCGTAGGACAGTATTATGGTTTTTTAGTTGAATTATATCAGTGTTGGCTTTTTCATGTGATGTTTCAATATCATTTATGCGATTTTTTAGTTCTTCATGTTGTTCCGATATAAATTGAATCGATTTTATAATTTCATTGTTTTGCAAGATGATCGATTCATATTTTTGTACATACGAGTTGAATTTGGCTCCTACAAATTCCATTATAGATGTTTTGAAATTAGCCAATTTCGAAGTTAAGAGGCCATGATTATCGCCATCCCGTAGTAGTTGATGATTTTTTTGTGGAGTTTGACTGGGCGTGTACAGATTTTGATGGTTATATTGACTGTTTAGCTTGTTTGACGATAGATGGCTCTTCGTGTTCATTTAATAATAAAATGTCACTACTGAGTTTTGTTGTGTTATTTTTTAAATTTTTCATGCACTTTTTACATTTCCACTGCACATTTTTAGCCCCACGGCGTGAGGTTTCCACAAATTCTGCACAAGTACGATGATAGTTATTTACACAAACACTACAGGATATAAAGTCAGATGGAGTATCAATACTCTTTTCACATACGATACACTGTGTATTCATTGTAAATGTTTTTATTATCTGCGAGCTTTATATAAAAGGTGATTTCGAGATGGTTAATTTGATGTTAATAATGGTTTCACTTAAGATTCATTAAAGGAGGCAATTTTTGTATTTTATGACAGCCGACTCGTTTCAGAGGAGATTGACAATTTGTGACAGTTTTATAATGAAGACAAAAACACTGAAAAAAGCCACTTCGCGAGATAAAAATCCACTGGTTTGACGAGGGGTCTCCGATTTAGAATAGTTGAGTACTTGAAGCTTACTTCACTATCGTTTTGTTTAATGATATTTTACTAATTTAATGCAGACATAGAAATACGTCAACACGAGACTTATTATTTTTATTATTGTATTTTTATTATTATTATTTATATACAGATTGATTACTTAAATACCTAGTTCTAATTAGCATATTTCTTCAAGACCTTGTTGCAAACTTATTATACTCTGACGAGACAATCGCGCAAATTTAATTAATATTATTTGTTTAGACCAATGATTCTCAATGTGGGCAATATCGCCCACCAGTGGCAATTTATGTCGCTCGTGGGGTGATCTTATATGATGTTGGGCGATAACTGTTGGCTGATTTGTACACTTGCTTTATTATAAACACTGTAGATAAATCCATTTGGTCCAATTTAATTCATTCGATCGTGACTTTCTAAACGATGAGAATCAACAGCATTTATTGGTTTAGGTGAGGCATGGGCAACCTTTTCTCGTCTGGAGTCGAATTGCCATTCTTCGAGTCGTTAATACATTAATTGATGTACAAAAAAATATTGAAGAAAATAATATTAACATATCCTAAAATGAAAGACAAAACCGGAAAAAATGACAGAAAATAAAAAGATTTCTGTCGCATCTGGGGTTCAAACCCAAGTCCTCTGCCTATCCGGGGCAACGCTCAACCAACTTAGCTAATGAGACCAGTTCAATTTATGTCATCTTCATCGATATCATATCTCAAAAGATTTGTGAAGATTTTTACTTTCTGTCATTTTTTCCGGTTTCGTCTTTCATTTTAGGATATGTTAATATTATTTTCTTCAATGATAAAATATTACAATGAGATTTTTAAATCTCAATAAAAATAATTAATAATTAAAAATTTAAAAAAATCGCATTCTCGAGAGCTCTGTCAAAAAACCATTCTTATAAAATATTCACGTGCTCAAAAACAGTTTTCAACAAAGAACCCCTCGTCTCCGGAGCGCTTAAGGGGAACGGCTGCGCTGCCTGTTTCATACAAAACTGAATTTTGGATTTGAGGCCAAAATTCTCACCCAAACCGAATGACTTTTTTTTTAATCAAAAGGTATAGCAAATATCTAGTACAGGTTAAAATTATTTTATTTATTTATGTTTTAAATTATGAAATACTGGTGGACCTCGGCTTTCGCACATTCGACTTTCGCACAATTCGCTATTTCGCACATTTTTGTAAAATAGTTTTTTTTTTTGGCATAATGGAAAATGTTTTGTTTCCCTGTCACACTATGAAATACATATGAACCAGGTCCGTACTGTGAAAAGTGTTACGTTCTGTTCGCACATATGCATTAACATACGAGCACGAGCGAGTCCAAATGCATGCGTTTGTATGTACTAATTTGTACTCACTCCCGTCTGATCTCGACAGGTTTAGTCTTGCGTCAGCGCACATACTGTTCGCATTGTTCTGCGAGTTTTGTTTGAAATATTTCGTACCCGTTTTAACATGAGTGAGAAACGAAGAAACTGCGAAGTAGATATGGCTAAAAAAATCAAGAACCCATAAACTTCATACAATCGAAACAAAGATGCATATAAAAAAACGCTCTGAAAATGGAGAGTCTTAAGCTTCAATCGGCCGTTCGTATAATATAAACAGGTCTACGATATGTTCATTATTAAAGAATAAAGATAAAATTAAAGAATATGTAAAAAAATTTGGAAATATGTCATCAAAAATTGCTTCCAAAAGGCAAGGCATAGTGTTGGATGAAATGGAGAAATCTTTGTGTTATTGGATAAGTAATCAAAATCAAGAAAACATCCCTCTGAGTACTTCAATGATTCAAGCTAAGGCTCTTAGTTTGCATAAAGATTGGAAGGCTAGACTAAACGAAAATTCTAACACATGTTCATGCAAGTAACGGCTGGTTTTCAAATTTTAAAACAAGGTATTCTTTACACAATATTAAATTCACTGGAGAATCAGTTGATGCGGATGAAGATGCTGCAAAAGACTTCATTTCGTCATTGTCCAAAATTATTGAAGATGGAGGATATACCTCTAGTCAAATATTCAATGTAGATGAGACGGGAAGAAGATGCCTAATCGTACTTTCTTATCAAAGGACGAATCAGTTGCCCCTGGTAATAAACCTTCTTAAAACCGATTGACATTGCTTCTTGGTGGAAATTTAGCTGGTGATTTAAAATTAAAGCCAATGTTAGTTTATCAAGCAGAGAATCCTAGAACATTGAAAGGTAAAGATAAAAAATTGTTTTCAGTCATTTGGAAATCCAATAAAAAAGCCTGGGTTACTGCTTAAATATTTAAAGATTGGTTCACTTCACATTTCGTACCTGCAGTAAAACATTATTGTGAAGTTAATAATTTACCATTTAAAGCATTATTAATCCAGGACACCCAAAATCTCTACAAAATATATACCCAGAAATCAATGTTGTATTTCTTCCCCCCAATACTACGTCTACTGTCTCATACAACCCATGGACCAAACGGTGATAGCTACGTTTAAACGATATTATATGCGGTTGATAATGAATCAGGCCATCAAGGCAACTGACATGGAAGGTGGGCCCACATTAAAACATTTCTGGAATTATAAAGTATGGAACTTAATAAACAATATTGGAGATGCATGGGCTGAAATAAAAGAGTCAACAATGAAAGGTTCCTGGAAGCAACTATGCTCACAAATGATGAGTGATTTCATAAATTTTGATAAAACTCCAAAAACCATCACACTTGAAATATTTCACCTAATGTACGAACTAAACCTAGATGTTAACAGTGAAGATGTTAATGAGATGATTGAATCTCATTCTGAACCCTTGACTAATGAATTTCTAATGGACCGACAAGAGAACGAAAATAGTATAAAAATTGAAAGTGAGGAAGAAGAACCAGAAGAAATCATCAAGACCTTAACAATAAAATACATGATCGAAGCTTTTACGCATCTCACATTCTTCCATAATATTTGTTAATATTATGGAAGAATGTGATCCCAATGGAGAACGCATATCTCAAGTGCGTAGGGCGATCCATAATAGTACTGCATGTTACAGATTTCTCTATGAAGAAAAGAAAAAAAAGTATTAAAATACAACTAACTCTTGACAAGTTTATTAAGAGAATATAATTTTGATTTAATATGTATTTAATTAGTAATTTTTGATAAATAAAATTTTTTAAGTGCAATTTTTTGTGTTTTTTTTTTTCATCCTTCTACTTTCGAACATTAAACTTTCGCAAACATTTTCAGGAAGCAATCATGTGCAAAAGTCGAGGTCCACCTGTATATGCCATTAAAGAAATAAATTTTTCACGATTTTAGGGTCAACTTTGGCGATTATTTGGGGGTTAATGGTGATAAAAAAAATTACCCCTTCTACTATGAAAATATAATGAAATATAAAATTAAAAATTAAAAAGTGTAAAAATCAGCATAATGATGGACTTAAATTTAAATTTAAAATGACTAATTTATGTAGGAACACAAATTTGACGTACATAATTTAAAACATCGACCCGAAAAAATGTTTTTTTAAAGATGTAAAAAAAAAAATTGTTATTTTATATAATCATGTTTACATAACAAATATGAAAAAAAAAATTTCCGAAGTTGACTCTAAAATCATGAAAAATTGATTTTTTTAATGGCCTATATTTCATAATTTAACAAATAAAAAAATAAAATACTTCTATTCCGTACTAGATATTTACTATACCTTTAATGTAAAAAAAGATCATTCAGTTTGGGTGGGTATTTTGGCCTCAAATCCAAAATTAAGTTTTGTTCGAAACAGGCCGCGCAGCCGTTCCTCTTAAGCAAAAGTGTTTACTAGTGTGTTTCTTGAGAACTCGAATAATTAACAACGGGAAATATAAACAAAAAATAACATTGTCAAAAAATAATTTAAAAAAATAATTAAAATTATTAACAAAAAATAATAATTAGGTATGATAGAAGTTATTGAAGGGAAACACAGATTACAAAAGAAGTGATACGGGGAGAAACCTTAGAAATTCCTACACCTTTTTTCATGCCAACATTCGGTGGTTGTTGTCGAGTTTGTAAGAGATTTTTAGTTTTTAGGTTTTAGTTTTTAACGGAGGTAAGGCGGCTCCAATTTATCGATTGTATGTGTATTGTGTTGTGTCTTAATACTTACCAATGTCTCTCGTTAAAGGTGGTCGCGGAGATTAAATGAAAGGATAGGTCACCAATTAATAAATATATTTGCAGACTCGACGCGTACAAATTATAAATCAGAAGGTTAAATTCTAAAGGAAGCGAGAAGCGATGTAAATGCAATCAACAAGTTAACTAGCGAAATGTACGACCGATTCGGCGAGAAGCAGAGAAGCGAATGGTTGATGCGCGCTTGTGGACAACAGAACTCCGGCCGCTTGCGTTTTGTTTGCAGTGATACCATAAGTAAAAAAGAATATAATTCAAATAATTTTATGGCTATTCAGTTGCTTGCATATTACAAGTTTTTTTCTTCTTTTTTTATCGATGTTTGAGGTTTTGAAGTCAATCAACGACTTTTGGTATGATCGAAAATAGATACGTCCGCGGGCCGGACCAAAACATTTAAAGTATTAAATTTTAATGATCTAGTTCGAAAAAAACATAATAATACAAATAATAAAAGAAAAACCAAAACATAGTTTCTTAACTGAAAGTCGTACACGCCAAAACACATATTCCCATCATAGAAATGTAACACCTTGTGGATACAACATTTCACATATCTAGAGAAAAAGACCCACCGTATATAAAATATGAATGAATATTAGTGTCACTCAAATTAATTTTGTTTGCATATAAGTTCACCATATGAATATGAATGACTTGCATGAAATGCCATGTAAAAGAATATTGCATACAATGTAATAAACCCACCACATCAATATTAATAAATTACCTGGTTATTATTATTAGAAGCAGTAGGTATGCGGCGTTTTCTACATAAATTTGTTGCATTCTATTTTATGGCGCGTTAAGACGCTCTTACACGACACTATTTCATTCAGATTCCATATGAGATGTGTTTTTCTGTGGCAAATTTTATAGAAAATTCCATAGAATATGACAACCCAAGAGCAATCTGGAGTCATGGTGTCAAAAGGTTCGATAATCCGATCGTCCTTTCCTAAAATTGGTAGGCATGACTTAAGAAAAGGACGACCGGATGGTCGAACCTTTCAATGCCATGGCCATTTTAGTACTGGGCCGCCCGCTCGTGTGGAAGGTCTAGTACACAATACCTTTTTTCATCCAGATTCCATATGGGTTGTCTTTTTCTATGAAAAATTCTATAGAAAATTCCATATAAAAGACAATCCATATCGAAACTGGATGAAAAAAGTATTGTCTAAGAACGCTTTAAGAACGACTTTATCCATGTGAAATGGCATAATTCGCATTATTTGCGTAGAAATTCGCGTTACCGCAAACTCGAAATTATCAGGTCTCTATGTAATAGTCATGGATCATGAGATATTCTTTCCACATGGTAGAATTCGTTTTTCACCAAATTTGAGACGTAATTAACAATGAAGGTCTCAAATTTGGTGCAACCCTTAACTTTGTGCAGAAACGAGTCCGTTTGATAGATTTGCCTATCTTAACAAACGGACTGGAATCTTTGGAGCACAGACGTCAAGTGGGAATGCTGTCCTTGTTCTGCCGGTATTTTAATGGAAGATGCTCTGAGGAACTAGCGTCATTAATCCCTTCGGCACCGGTGCATAATCGGGAAATACGCCAAACGCGTGACTAATATTTGTACACGGTTGAAATTTGTCACATGAGAATGGGTCGCTTCAACGACTCATTCTTATGTTCAATAGCTCAGCTGTGGAATGATCTGCCGGCCTCTGTGTTCCGTCCATCCTACAACATGAGTCTCTTCAAGACCCAAGTTCACTCCTTTCTATCCTCTTAAACAGTGGTCCTCAACCCCCGGGCCGCGGATCAAATGGTACCGGGCCTGCTTAAAAAATTGTCAAAAAATCAGGCGAACCTATCATGCATGCGAAAGAAGAAGATCAAAGGCTGGATATTGTAAATGACAGCAGCCTTAAAACTATGTTCGAGACAACAACTCTGCCGGTGTTCCGGATTAAAGTCATGGCGGAACACCCTGAGAATGCCACCACAGCACTTAAACTCCTATGGCCAATGTGTCTGTCCGTTCCCCCCCCCCCCATCGGCGGGCCGCGGTAAAATTATCAAACGTTGACCGGTCCGCGGTGACAATAAGGTTGGGGACCACTGCTCTAAAAGACCCTCCAAACAGCATCCCCAAAGATGATATAGGCCTTGAGGAAAATTGTTTCCCTCAGGGTCTACTGTGCGGAGTTATCGTAAAAAAAAAAACTATTATTTCTTCATTTTTTTAATCAAGTTATCAAGATGTATCACGTGTGTGCATTGTTAATTGATAGCACGATTTAAAAAAATAGGTGCGAATGGCGGATTTAATTTTCCACATTAGAAATAAATTATGTTACTCTTAAAATCATCTCAGCAGCTTCTTATTGAAAATACAAGAAAATGAAGTAACATTCGGAAATATTTGATTAAAAAATTCATGCGGCTCCTCTGTACAGGCAAATAGTACCACCACTAGTACCACCAACTTCAAAAAAAAAAACACCTAAATATTAAATCATTTTGAGATGTCTAATCAATTAATGATTAAATTAGTTTTTAACTTTTAATTGGGTATTTCGGAATGTTCAGAACTAGAGCTATCATCATCAAATATTAACATTTTTCATAATAATTTATCTTAACAGGATTGCGGGACATCGCCCCCGATTTTGATTGAAAACATAAGTATATTAAAAATCATTCAATTTAGTAAAATTTCGTATGTAAAAGATGTTGATAGGTACATGGTAAATATGAGACAGTACAGAGCGTAGGTATGGGTTAACTCATAGAGGAATTAATTTATACTTTTTATGTTGTTTTTGTTTTATTATCTTTCCAACTTTACTATCATCCGCAGTTTATCTCATTCCACTCTGAGCGCTGGAATGTACGTTGCATAAGATAGGTCTCAATTAAAAGAAATTATTTAATATTTAATAGTTTTGTCACTTCTAACAATAGCTGTAAATCCATTTTGTCAGATGAAACACCACAATTGACACCAAAATATTAAAGTTTTCACGTACCTACGGAAAACCCAAGTCCACAATATTTTTAGCGAAACATCCCAACTTAATGTCGGGGTCGTACAGAACTCTAACATTATGATACTGACTCAAAGTCAAGGACTTACAGAGGTCTATCATTAGCATATTAACGCAAAGTCAAAGAGGTAGGTACAGAGTTATATCATGTAGATATGAACTCAAAGTCAAGGTCATACAGAGAACCACCATTACGATATGCTCTCAAAGTCAAGGTCATACTGAGCTCAACCATGATTACCTACGATACGGACTCAAAGTCAAGGTCGTACAGAGGTCTACCATTACAATACTATCTCAAAGTCAAGGTCATCCATTACGATGCCTACTCAAATTCAAAGATGTACAGAACTCTAACATTAAGATTTTTTTATCTTTTATTTATTTATTTATTCATAAACGCCCCAAAGAGCTTTTAGATATTTTGACATTAAAATGATTATGCGTATAGAACTTTAAAAAAAATAACATGATGCATAGTTGGTATATAAGTGTAACATATTTATAATATATATGAAGGTATAATAATGTATAAGTGCATGACACAGAGAAGTTACAAAGGGAAAGGTTTTTAATTTGTAGATACTACTTTTTTTTTATAAAAATAGTAATAGCCTGATCTACATGATACATAATTCACAAGTGCATAATATAATACTCGTATAATATGAGTGCATGACATAGTGAAATAAAATCATTGTGTTTTTATATTTCAGATGATGTAAAAATGAATGAAATTGCATAATACATAATATAGTATATGATACATAGAAAGAAAAAAGAGGAACAAGTTTTTGGATTGTAGATGAGTGCAAAGATAATATATATAAAAAATAATAATTAAACAATAGCTCTTATGCGATGCTCTTATAATTGTTGCAACATAAAAATATCGTTCAGGTATCTTTTAAACATGGGTAAACTTATATTAAATATATCTATAGCAGAGGTGAATTTATTTCCAAGTATATGTAGACGAGAAATGGGTGCATGCATTTGGTAGTTAGTCCCAGAATTATTGTTACAGAATAACATATTTTGCCGACTTTGTCGATGGAGTCAAAGTCAATGACGTAGAGAACTTTACCATTTAAAGGCGGTAGAGTTCTGTTGCTAGACTTCTACGGCCATTTCATTACAATAAGGACTAAATTGAGGATACCTTTACGATATGGCTATGACGTTAGCATACCATGGAATCATGGTGTAGGTAGATAAAATGACAATTAACTGGTCAAAGACGTACATAGCTATACTTACCAATATGATACTCACAAGACAAGTCAAAGACGTACATAGCTATACTTACCAATATGATACTTAAAAGACAAGTCAAAGACGTACATAGCTATACTTACCAATATGTTGCTCACAAGACATGTCGAAGACGTACATAGCTATACTTACCAATATGTTGCTCACAAGACATGTCGAAGACGTATATAGCTATACTTATCAATATGTTGCTCACAAGACAAGTCAAAGACATACATAGCTATACTTACCAATATGATACTCACAAGATAAGTCAAAGGTATACATGATAATATTATGAATTAGTGATCCTCGCGAAAGCTGTAAAATCATTTGTATAAGTTTCATAAAACTTCACAATCACAACACGGAGGCTGGTAAGTGTCGAGCAGTAGCGTGCAGTCCGCAAAGGTTGAAAAGCTGTACCTACCCTAAGAAAAAAGAACCAATGTTAAATGTCACAATCGTTCTTCATTGATAAATTATTAATATTTGACAAATTCACACGTTTTATCAAGATAATAAAGGGGCTAATTTTAAGTATTTATTCTACAATTTATACCCGAACTTACAAGTAACAGACGTACATAGCTATACTTACCAATATGATACCTACAAGACAAGTCAAAGACGTACATAGCTATACTTACCAATATGATACTCACAAGACAAGTCAAAGACGTACATAGCTATACTTACCAATATGATACTCACGAGGCAAGTCAAAGACGTACATAGCTATACTTACCAATATGATACTCACACGACAAGTCAAAGGTGTACATGATAATATTATGAAATGGTGTTCCTCACGAAAACTGTAAAATCATTTGTATAGGTTTCATAAAACTTAACAATCACAACACGGAGGCTGGCAAGTGTAAAACCATTAACACATTAAGATGGTACGATTTATATAAGCATCATTTTGCAAAAAAACAAGTCGGTAATTACGAAATTACACTCAGCTGACATATAGTGCGGAAAACACTCTGGATTTTGCTATCTCTTAGCTGAAAATCCGCGCTTTCAAGGGGTTAATCAATCAAATTGGACATTCGTCAACAATAAAAAATAATATGTATTGAGGATCAGCGCCATCAAGAATGAGCAAAACCAGACACATTTGATAGAGTTCAGTCGGCAGGCCCTTTCAAGAAAAAATAGCAATTAAAACTCTCTTAAACAAAGTAAAAGTAAAAGTAAATTTTTTTAATGTTTAATTATTTTATTGAAGTTTGAAAACCTCATTGTAATATTTAATCACTGAAAAAGATAATAACTTAAATGAAACATGAAACCGAAAAAAAACAACAGAAAATAAAAACATAAATAAATATGGGATTAAAAAATAGAGGATAATATTGACAAAGTCTTGGATTTGAAATATGATATCGATGAAGATGACATAAATTGAACTGGTCTCATTAGCTAAGTTGGTAAAGCGGTTGTCCCGGAAATAATATAGAGGTACTGTGTTTGAGTTCCAGATGCGACGGATATCTTTTTATTTTTATTTTTTTTTTTTCAGTTTCTTGTTTCATTTAGGTTATGTTAATATTATCTTCTTCATTGATTAAAAAGTAAAAGTAAAGCCATTACCTGTTTCTGGAGAGTATGAAAGATACAACTGGTAGTAGATTATGCTTCTGCAAATGGCTGATGAAGGCGACCCACATTGTCTGCTCCTGGTTGTGAGTCAGGTGATTCCTTGCGCCTAGCAATTAAAAAAATCATCTTATAGTGGCGACTGTTTTGAGCATTCACTCGTTGTGAACACGTTCCAACACGATTATTCGCCATGTCAATACAGCGAGTCGAGCCAATCGCGCTCTGAGTGGATGTCGGTGTTTTAGCGAATCCCTTTGTAAATGTTCGCCATTCGGCAAAAAATGTCAGTCGCTGCACCGAACATCGTCACAAGTGCATCCCGCCCAGAAATGCATTTATTGGTGTAAGTATATAAAAAACGCATTTTCTCATTTATCTTTTTTGTAACCCAAACACGTTTTCTTTTCTTTTTTAAATAGCAGTATCGCATTAGAAGGAATGCAGCACATACAACTTCTACATCCGCCATTTCGACTCGGATTCACCACAGCCGAGCGGGCCGAGGTGAATATTCACTATGAATATTCTGGCACCATGAACATTGCTGGAGACGAGCGAATATTCGGGTAAATATTCACGAGTGAATGGTCAAGTCAGATGCCACCTTTATACATAATTATATTAATAAACTGATTATGACTTGTTAAAGACATATAAAAATAAGAAACAATACCTTGTGGGTAACTAAATAAAAATGATCCAGAGAAGTGAAAAGAGTTGTCTGTACACTCTGTGATAGCGATAAATCTAACAAGAGAAAAATAAAACAAACAACATGTTCATGTTCGTTATCATTTCTTATCCGCCGATTTACCTATTTGAATAATACACATAATGTTGTCTGAGATATTTTACAAATCACTAAATGTACATGAATAAAAACTAAATTACCTTTGGGTCCATAATCTTTCTTGAATGCAGAAGTGCGATCTTTTTTGGCCTGCACGGCCATCTTAAAACGTCTTTGGACAAATACTCCGTCTTGGTTCACGATTAAGAATCGTTCATCCTTTGAGCTACCACTGGAACCTGAAGACAATTTAAACAAATTCACAATACAATAACACATGCATTATCATCAAACAATTCTTCAAAATAGCATAACCTTTAATTTTTTTTAGAATGTAGAAGTTATCTCATATGTATCTGTAATTTTCGACAGGTACAAGATTTACCGCATTTTTCTAGAGCCCAGTGTTGCTATTAGTTAAATATTACCGATACAAAAAAAGAAATAAATCATATCGAACTCATTTGACGATGACTGCATGAATGTGAAAGAAGTAATGAAAGTGTGCCAAGACAAGTTGCGTAGTGGTCCATCCTGCCTGCATAACCCTACGGAAAAACGGCATGATGGTTCATTTAATTAGTTATAAACATAACCTACCTGAAGTCCGGCGCGCACGGGAACACTCTGACAGTGAAACAGGCTCGAAATGTCAACATCCCGGGGCCACACATTGTGCGATCTTTCCCAGATATGAATGGAGAGCCTCTCCGGATTCAGTAATAAGTCCCTCAGTTCGTCTTCTATGTCGTCGATAACCGGTGGAATCTGTTGACAGACGTGCCACAAAAACATTAAAAATGTACGAAAATGCCGGGGATTAAGGTAATATTATGTTTTCAATTAATTATACACACTTTCATTGTTCTTCGTTGTTCTTTAGCTGTTATTTTAATGGCAGTGTTTCAATAATTAAACGCTCAACACCTAGATTGATAATTGAATGGATTTTGAGAACGACAACGAAACGAATACCGTTTCATTTGTCCACAGATAAAGTGATGTTTTGACGTTTCATTTTTGACAGTTGTGCGAGATTGGATCTATGTTTTCCTATTTGAATTTTGTGATATTGTAAAATTTCACATTATTTGAAAAAAAAAATGTATTATCGTTTTTTTTTTCTACGAATTTCTTTTGTCTGTGGAAAATATACCATTCGTATTCTATTCTGTCACTTCGCTGTTGCTTGTTCTTGTTCGCGTACCTCTGCCATCATATCATTATTGTGGCTGGATATCGATTATTATGGTGTCCGTACTTGTTCCCGTGGCCGCAGGTGATATCGCAGGATACTTTACGAGGTTTGTCGTCCATTCTTCAATCATAAAACGAACGATATAAATGTGAAATGTGCGACGCTGTTCGAACGACGACGTCTTCCGCTCGTTTCGCACTAGGACCGTGGCGGTTTCGCATTTTCCCGTGTCCGGCCCCTCGTGAAGGTGCTTTCAATAGCTGTCGGTTGTTTTTATTTGCGTACCTCTGTCATCATATCATTATTGTGGATGGATATCGATTATTATAGTGTCTGTGCTTGTTCCCGTGGCCAAATAATTCGTCCTTTAATATTGTAGAGTTCATTCATGTTTTAGTTAAGCAAATGACATGGTAGTTGTCGTTGAAAACCTCCATGTAGTATTGTGTAATATAAATGCAAGTTACTAATATAATTAAGTATTTATTTTCAGGGCCACGGAACACTACCGGCCAGCAACAATTGGAAGTCTTTGATGACCATCGGAGGACTGGGGATGGGAGCATTCTTATCTCAGGCGCAGCGAGCAGTCCACGAGCAGTCCACAAGCAGTCCACATGCAGTCCACACGCAGTCTACATGCAGTCCACAAGCAAACAAATGGTTAGTAAATTTAAGTTTGTTTAAAATTTTCTTTGTCGATACAAACAGTTCATAAGCAGTATACATGCAGTCTACACGCAGAACACAAGCAGACCACAGTCCACATGCAACATTCTTTTTTTAGAAAAATGTAAAAACGTTTCTATCAAATAATTCATTCTATAATATTGTAGAGTTCATCCATGTTTCAGATAAGCAGATGACATGGTAGTTGTCGTTGAAAACCTCCATGTAGAATTGTGTTATATAAATGCAAGTTACTAATATAATTAAGTGTTTATTTTCAGGGCCACGGAACACTACCGGCCAGCAACAATTGGAAGTCTTTGATGACCGTCAGAGGACTGGGTATGGGAGCACTCTTTTCTCGGGCGCAGCGAGCAGTCCACGAGCAGTCCGCATGCAGTCCACACGCAGTCTACATGCAGTCCACACGCAGTCTACATGCAGTCCACAAGCAAACTAAAGGTTAGTAAATTTTGGTTTGTTTAAAATTTTCCACGTCGATACAAACACTTCATAAGCAGTATACATGCAGTCTACGAGCAGAACACAAGCAGACCACAAACAGTCCACATGCAACAGTCTTTTTTTAGAAAAATGTAATAACGCTTCTGTCAAATAATTCGTCCTATAATATTGTAGAGTTCATCGATGTTTCAGTTAAGCAGATGACATCGTAGTTGTAATTGAAAACCTCCATGTAGAATTGTGTAATATAAATGCAATTTACTAATATAATTAAGTATTTATTTTCAGGGCCATGGAACACTACCGGGCAGCAATGATTGGAAGTCTTTGATGACCGTCAGAGGACTGGGATGGGAGCACTCTTTTCTCAGGCGCAGCGAGCAGTTCATGAGCAGTCCACAAGCAGTCCACATGCAGTCCACAAGTAAACAAATGGTTAGTAAATTTTGTTTTTTTTTTTTAATCTTCCTTGTCGATACAAACAGTTCAAAAACAGTATACATGTAGACTACAAGCAGAATACAAGCAGACCACAAACAGTCCACATGCAACAGTCTTTTTTTAGTAAAATGTAATAACGCTTCTATCAAATAATTCGTCCTATAATATTGTAGAGTTCATCCGTGTTTCAGTTAAGCAGATGACATGGTAGTTGTCGTTGAAAACCTCCATGTAAAATTGTGTAATATAAATGCAAGTTACTAATATAATTAAGTATTTATTTTCAGGGCCATGGAACACTACCGGGCTGCAACAATTGGAAGGCTTTGATGACCGTCAGAGGACTGGGTATGGGAGCACTCTTTTCTCAGGCGCTGCGAGCAGTCCACGAGCAGTCCACAAGCAGTCCACATGCAGTCCAAACGCAGTCTACATGCAGTCCACAAGCAATCAAATGGTTAGTAAATTTTGGTTTGTTTAAAATTTTTAAGGCATTGTCATATTATGTAAAATTCCCAACTGCCTTTTTCAAGGCATTGTCACACACATTATGTAAAATTCCCAACTGCCTTTTTCAAGGCATGTCAGATTATGTAATTTTCCCAACTGCCTTTTTCAAGGCATGTCAGATTATGTAATTTTCCCAACTGCCCCTTTCAAGGCATTGTCATATTATGTAAAATTCTCAACTGCCCTTTTCAAGGCATTGTCCCATTATGTATAATTCCAAACAGCACTTTTCAATGCAAATTTTTTTTCATTCTTCTATAATGTTCCCCAACCAACCAACCGACCACAAGCAGTCCAGATGCAGTCCACATGCAGTCCACAGGCAGTCTACATGCAGTCCACAAGTAAACAAATGGTTAGTAAATTTTGGTTTTTTTTTAATTTTCCTTGTCGATACAAACAGTTTATAAGCAATATACATGCAATCTACAAGCAGAACACAAGCAGACCACAAACAGTCCACATGCAACAGTCTTTTTTTAGAAAAACGTAATAACGCTTCTATCAAATAATTCGTCCTATAATATTGTAGAGTTCATCCGTGTTTCAGTTAAGCAGATGACATGGTAGTTGTCGTTGAAAACCTACATGTAGAATTGTGTAATATAAATGCAAGTTACTAATATAATTAAGTATTTATTTTCAGGGTCATGGAACACTACCGGGCAGCAACAATTGGAAGTCTTTGATGACCGTCGGAGGACTGGATATGGGAGCACTCTTTTCTCAGGCGCAGCGAGCAGTCCACGAGCAGTCCACAAGCAGTCCACATGCAGTCTACACGCAGACCACAAGCAAACTAAAGGTTAGTAAATTTTGGTTTGTTTAAAATTTTCCTTGTCGATACAAACAGTTCATAAGCAGTATACATGCAGTCTACAAGCAGACCACAAACAGTCCACATGCAACAGTCTTTTTTTAGAAAAATGTTATAACGCTTCTATCAAATAATTCGTCCTTTAATATTTTAGAGTTCATCCATGTTTCAGTTAAGCAGATGACATGGCAGTTGTCGTTGAAAACCTCCATGTAGAATTGTGTAATATAAATGCAAGTTACTAATATAATTAAGTATTTATTTTCAGTGCCACGGAACACTACCGGCCAGCAACAATTGGAAGTCTTTGATGACCGTCGGAGGACTGGGGATGGGATCACTCTTATCTCAGGCGCAGGGAGCAGTCTACGAGCAGTCCACAAGCAGTCCACATGCAGTCCACACGCAGTCTACATGCAGTCCACAAGCAAACAAATGGTTAGTAAATTTAAGTTTGTTTAAAATTTTCTTTGTCGATACAAACAGTTCATAAGCAGTATACATGCAGTCTACACGCAGAACACAAGCAGACCACAGTCCACATGCAACATTCTTTTTTTAGAAAAATGTAAAAACGTTTCTATCAAATAATTCATTCTATAATTTTGTAGAGTTCATCCATGTTTCAGATAAGCAGATGACATGGTAGTTGTCGTTGAAAACCTCCATGTAGAATTGTGTTATATAAATGCAAGTTACTAATATAATTAAGTATTTATTTTCAGGGCCACGGAACACTACCGGCCAGCAACAATTGGAAGTCTTTGATGACCGTCAGAGGACTGGGTATGGGAGCACTCTTTTCTCGGGCGCAGCAAGCAGTCCACGAGCAGTCCGCATGCAGTCCACACGCAGTCTACATGCAGTCCACAAGCAAACAAATGGTTAGTAAATTTAAGTTTGTATAAAATTTTCTTTGTCGATACAAACAGTTCATAAGTAGTATACATGCAGTCTACAAGCAGAACACAAGCAGACCACAAAATTGTCCACATGCAACAGTCTTTTTTTAGAAAAATGTGATAACGCTTCTATCAAATAATTCGTCCTATAATATTGTAGGGTTCATCGATGTTTCAGTTAAGCAGATGACATCGTAGTTGTAGTTGAAAACCTCCATGTAGAATTGTGTAATATAAATGCAAGTTACTAATATAATTAAGTATTTATTTTCAGGGCCATGGAACACTACCGGGCAGCGACAATTGGAAGGCTTTGATGACCGTCAGAGGACTGGGTATGGGAGCACTCTTTTCTCAGGCGCAGCGAGCAGTCCATGAGCAGTCCACAAGCAGTCCACATGCAGTCTACACGCAGACCACAAGCAAACTAAAGGTTAGTAAATTTTGGTTTGTTTAAAATTTTCCTTGTCGGTACAAACAGTTCATAAGCAGTATACATGCAGTCTACAAGCAGAACACAAGCAGACCACAAACAGTCCACATGCAACAGTCTTTTTTTAGAAAAATGTTATAACGCTTCTATCAAATAATTCGTCCTTTAATATTGTAGAGTTCATCCATGTTTCAGTTAAGCAGATGACATGGTAGTTGTCGTTGAAAACCTCCATGTAGAATTGTGTAATATAAATGCAAGTTACTAATATAATTAAGTATTTATTTTCAGGGCCACGGAACACTACCGGCCAGCAACAATTGGAAGTCTTTGATGACCATCGGAGGACTGGGGATGGGAGCATTCTTATCTCAGGCGCAGCGAGCAGTCCACGAGCAGTCCACAAGCAGTCCACATGCAGTCCACACGCAGTCTACATGCAGTCCACAAGCAAACAAATGGTTAGTAAGTTTAAGTTTGTTTAAAATTTTCTTTGTCGATACAAACAGTTCATAAGCAGTATACATGCAGTCTACACGCAGAACACAAGCAGACCACAGTCCACATGCAACATTCTTTTTTTAGAAAAATGTAAAAACGTTTCTATCAAATAATTCATTCTATAATATTGTAGAGTTCATCCATGTTTCAGATAAGCAGATGACATGGTAGTTGTCGTTGAAAACCTCCATGTAGAATTGTGTTATATAAATGCAAGTTACTAATATAATTAAGTATTTATTTTCAGGGCCATGGAACACTACCGGGCTGCAACAATTGGAAGTCTTTGATGACCGTCAGAGGACTGGGATGGGAGCACTCTTTTCTCAGGCACAGCGAGCAGTTCATGAGCAGTCCACAAGCAGTCCACATGCAGTCCACAAGTAAACAAATGGTTAGTAAATTTTGTTTTTTTTTTAATCTTCCTTGTCGATACAAACAGTTCATAAGCAGTATACATGCAGTCTACATGCAGAACACAAGCAGACCACAAACAGTCCACATGCAACAGTCTTTTTTTAGAAAAATGTAATAACGCTTCTATCAAATAATTCGTCCTATAATATTGTAGAGTTCATCCATGTTTCAGTTAAGCAGATGACATTGTAGTTGTCGTTAAAAACCTCCATGTAGAATTGTGTAATATAAAATGCAAGTTACTAATATAATTAAGTATTTATTTTCAGGGCCATGGAACACTACCGGGCTGCAAGAATTGGAAGGCTTTGATGAACGTCAGAGGACTGGAGATGGGAGCACTATTTTCTCAGGCGCAGCGAGCAGTCCACGAGTAGTCCAGAAGAAGTCCACATGCAGTCCACATGCAGTCCACAAGCAAACTAATGGTTAGTAAATTTTGGTTTCTGTAAAATTTTCCTTGTCGATACAAATAGTTCATAAGCAGTATACATGCATTCTACAAGCAGAACACAAGCACACCACAAACAGTCCACATGCAACAGTCTTTTTTTAGAAAAATGTAAAAACGCTTCTATCAAATAATTCGTCATATAATATTGTAGAGTTCATCCATGTTTCAGTTAAGCAGATGACATGACAGTTGTCGTTGAAAATCTCCATGTAGAATTGTGTAATATAAATGCAAGTTACTAAAACAATTAAGTATTTATTTTCAGGGCAATGGAACACTACCGGGCTGCAACAATTGGAAGTCTTTGATGACCGTCAGAGGACTGGGTATGGGAGCACTCTTTTCTGGGGCGCAGCGAGCAGTCCTCGAGCAGTTCACAAGCAGTCCACATGCACTCCACACGCAGTCTACATGCAGTCCACAAGTAAACAAATGGTTAGTGAATTTTGGTTTGTTTAAAATTTTCCTTGTCGATGCAAACAGTTCATAAGCAGTATACATGCAGTCTACAAGCAGAACACAAGCACACCACAAACAGTCCACATGCAACAGTCTTTTTTAAAAAAAATGTAAAAACGCTTCTATCAAATAATTCGTCCTATAATATTGTAGTGTTCATCGATGTTTCAGTTAAGCAGATGACATGGTAGTTGTAGTTGAAAACCTCCATGTAGAATTGTGTAATATAAATGCAAGTTACTAATATAATTAAGTATTTATTTTCAGGGCCATGGAACATTACCGGGCTGCAACAATTGGAAGTCTTTGATAACCGTCGGAGGACTGGGCATCGGAGCACTCTTTTCTTAGGCGCAGCGAGCAGTCCACGAGCAGTCCACGAGCAGTCCACATGCAGTCCACACGCACTCCACACGCAGTCCACAAGCAAACTAATGGTTAGTAAATTTTGGTTTATTTAAAATTTTCCTTGTCGATACAAACAGTTCATAAGCAGTATACATGCAGTCTACAAGCAGAACACAAGCAGACCACAAAAAGTGCACATGCAGCAGTCCTTTTTTAATAAAATGTAATAACGCTTCTATCAAATAATTCGTCCTTTAATATTGTAGAGTTCATCCATGTTTAAGTTAAGCAGATGACATGGTAGTTGTCGTTGAAAACCTCCATGTAGAATTGTGTAATATAAATGCAAGTTACTAATATAATTAAGTATTTATTTTCAGGGCCATGGAACACTACCGGGCTGGAAGAATTGGAAGACTTTGATGACCGTCAGAGGACTACAGATGGGATCACTCTTTTCTCAGTCGCAGCGAGCACTCCACGAGCAGTCCACAAACAGTCCACATGCACTCCACACGCAGTCTACATGCAGTCCACAAGCAAACAAATGGTTAGTGAATTTTGGTTTGTTTAAAATTTTCTTTGTCGATGCAAACAGTTCATAAGCAGTATACATGCAATCTACAAGCAGAACACAAGCACACCACAAACAGTCCACATGCAACAGTCCTTTTGTAGAAAAATGTAATAACGCTTCTATCAAAAAATTCGTCCTATAATATTGTAGAGTTCATCCATGTTTCAGTTAAGCAGATGACATGGTAGTTGTCGTTGAAAACCTCCATGTAGAATTGTGTGATATAAATGCAAGTTACTAATATAATTAAGTATTTATTTTCAGGGCCATGGAACACTACCGGGCTGCAACAATTGGAAGTCTTTGATGACCGTCGGAGGACTGGGGATGGGAGCACTCTTTTCTCAGGCGCAGCGAGCATTCCACGAGCAGTCCACAAGCAGTCCACATGCAGTCCACACGCAGTCTACATGCAGTCCACAAGCAAACAAATGGTTAGTAAATTTTGGTTTGTTTAAAATTTTCCTTGTCGATACAAACAGTTCATAAGCAGTATACATGAAGTCTACAAGCAGAACACAAGCAGACCACAAAAAGTGCACATGCAGCAGTCCTTTTGTAGAAAAATGTAATAACGCTTCTATCAAAAAATTCGTCCTATAATATTTTAGAGTTCATCCATGTTTCAGTTAAGCAGATGACATGGTAGTTGTCGTTGAAAACCTCCATGTAGAATTGTGTAATATAAATGCAAGTTACTAATATAATTAAGTATTTATTTTCAGGGCAATGGAACACTACCGGGCTGCAACAATTCGAAGTCTTTGATGACCGTCAGAGGACTGGGTATGGGAGCACTCTTTTCTGGGGCGCAGCGAGCAGTCCTCGAGCAGTCCACAAGCAGTCCACATGCACTCCACACGCAGTCTACATGCAGTCCACAAGTAAACAAATGGTTAGTGAATTTTGGTTTGTTTCATATTTTCATTGTCGATGCAAACGGTTCATAAGCAGTATACATGCAGTCTACAAACAAATGTTAGTGAATATTGGTTTGTTTAAAATTTTCCTTGTCGATGCAAACAGTTCATAAGCAGTATACATGCAGTCTACAAGCAGAACACAAGCACACCACAAACAGTCCACATGCAACAGTCTTTTTTTAGAAAAATGTAAAAACGCTTCTATCAAATAATTCGTCCTATAATATTGCAGTGTTCATCCATTTTTCAGTTAAGCAGATGACATGGTAGTTGTCGTTGAAAACCTCCATGTAGAATTGTGTAATATAAATGCAAGTTACTAATATAATTAAGTATTTATTTTCAGGGCAATGGAACACTACCGGCTGCAACAATTGGAAGTCTTTGATGATCGTCAGAGGACTGGGGATGGGAGCACTCTTTTCTCAGGCGCAGCGAGCAGTCCACGAGCAGTCCACATGCAGTCCACACGCAGTCCACAAGCAAACTAATGGTTAGTAAATTTTGGTTTGTTTAAAATTTTCCTTGTCGATACAAACAGTTCATAAGCAGTATACATGAAGTCTACCAGCAGAACACAAGCACACCACAAACAGTCCACATGCAGCAGTCCTTTTGTAGAAAAATGTAATAACCCTTCTATCAAAAAATTCGTCCTATAATATTGTAGAGTTCATCCATGTTTCAGTTAAGCAGATGACACGGTAGTTGTCGTTGAAAACCTCCATGTAGAATTGTGTAATATAAATGCAAGTTACTAATATAATTAAGTATTTATTTTCAGGGCCATGGAACACTACCGGGCAGCAACAATTGGAAGTCTTTGATGACCGTCGGAGGACTGGGGATGGGAGCAATCTTTTCTCAGGCGCAGCGAGCAGTCCACGAGCAGTCCACAAGCAGTCTACAAGCAGTCCACATGCAGTCCACACGCAGTCTACATGCAGTCCACAAGCAAACAAATGGTTAGTAAATTTTGGTTTCTTTAAAATTTTTCTTGTCGATACAAACAGTTCATAAGCAGTATACATGAAGTCTACAAGCAGAACACAAGCAGACCACAAAAAGTGCACATGCAGCAGTCCTTTTGTAGAAAAATGTAATAACGCTTCTATCAAAAAATTCGTCCTATAATATTTTAGAGTTCATCCATGTTTCAGTTAAGCAGATGACATGGTAGTTGTCGTTGAAAACCTCCATGTAGAATTGTGTAATATAAATGCAAGTTACTAATATAATTAAGTATTTATTTTCAGGGCCATGGAACACTACCGGCAGCAACAATTGGAAGTCTTTGATGACCGTCAGAGGACTGGGGATGGGAGCACTCTTTTCTCAGGCGCAGCGAGCAGTCCACGAGCAGTCCACATGCAGTCCACACGCAGTCCACAAGCAAACTAATGGTTAGTAAATTTTGGTTTGTTTAAAATTTTCCTTGTCGATACAAACAGTTCATAAGCAGTATACATGAAGTCTACCAGCAGAACACAAGCACACCACAAACAGTCCACATGCAGCAGTCCTTTTGTAGAAAAATGTAATAACCCTTCTATCAAAAAATTCGTCCTATAATATTGTAGAGTTCATCCATGTTTCAGTTAAGCAGATGACATGGTAGTTGTCGTTGAAAACCTCCATGTAGAATTGTGTAATATAAATGCAAGTTACTAATATAATTAAGCATTTATTTTCAGGGCCATGGAACACTACCGGGCTGCAAGAATTGGAAGGCTTTGATGAACGTCAGAGGACTGGGGATGGGAGCACTCTTTTCTCAGGCGCAGCGAGCAGTCCACGAGCAGTCCACAAGAAGTCCACATGCAGTCCACATGCAGTCCACACGCAGTCCACAAGCAAACTAATGGTTAGTATATTTTGGTTTCTATAAAATTTTCCTTGTCGATACAAATAGTTCATATGCAGTATACATGCATTCTACAAGCAGAACACAAGCACACCACAAGCAGTCCACATGCAACAGTCTTTTTTTTAGAAAAATGTAAAAACGCTTCTATCAAATAATTCGTCCTATAATATTGTAGAGTTCATCCATGTTTCAGTTAAGCAGATGATATGGTAGTTGTCATTGAAAACCTCCATGTAGAATTGTGTAATATAAATGCAAGTTACTAATATAATTAAGTATTTATTTTCAGGGCCATGGAACACTACCGGGCTGCAAGAATTGGAAGGCTTTGATGACCGTCAGAGGACTGGGTATGGAAGCACTCTTTTCTCAGGCGCAGTAAGCAGTCCACGAGCAGTCCACAAGCAGTCCACATGCAGTCCACATGCAGTCCACACGCAGTCTACACGCAGTTCACAAGCAATCAAATGGTTAGTGAATTTTGGTTTGTTTAAAATTTTCCTTGTCGATGCAAACAGTTCATTAGCAGTATACATGCAGTCTACAAGCAGAACACAAGCACACCACAAACAGTCCACATGCAACAGTCTTTTTTTAGAAAAATGTAAAAACGCTTCTATCAAAAAATTCGTCCTATAATATTGTAGAGTTCATCCATGTTTCAGTTAAGCAGATGACATTGTAGTTGTCGTTAAAAACCTCCATGTAGAATTGGGTAATATAAATGCAAGTTACTAATATAATTAAGTATTTATTTTCAGGGCCATGGAACACTACCGGGCTGCAAGAATTGGAAGGCTTTGATGAACGTCAGAGGACTGGAGATGGGAGCACTCTTTTCTCAGGCGCAGCGAGCAGTCCACGAGTAGTCCAGAAGAAGTCCACATGCAGTCCACATGCAGTCCACAAGCAAACTAATGGTTAGTAAATTTTGGTTTCTGTAAAATTTTCCTTGTCGATACAAATAGTTCATAAGCAGTATACATGCAATCTACAAGCAGAACACAAGCACACCACAAGCAGTCCACATGCAACACTCTTTTTTTAGTAAATGTAAAAACGCTTCTATCAAATAATTCGTCATATAATATTGTAGAGTTCATCCATGTTTCAGTTAAGCAGATGACATGACAGTTGTCGTTGAAAATCTCCATGTAGAATTGTGTAATATAAATGCAAGTTACTAATATAATTAAGTATTTATTTTCAGGGCAATGGAACACTACCGGGCTGCACCAATTGGAAGGCATTGATGACCGTCAGAGTACTGGGTATCGGAGCACTCTTCTCTCGGGGGCAGCGAGCAGTCCACAAGCAGTCCACATGCAGTCCACACGCAGTCTACATGCAGTCCACAAGTAAACAAATGGTTAGTGAATTTTGGTTTGTTTAAAATTTTCCTTGTCGATACAAACAGTTCATAAGCAGTATACATGCAATCTACAAGCAGAACACAAGCACACCACAAACAGTCCACATGCAACAGTCTTTTTTTAGAAAAATGTAAAAACGCTTCTATCAAATAATTCGTCCTATAATATTGTAGTGTTCATCCATTTTTCAGTTAAGCAGATGACATGGTAGTTGTCGTTGAAAACCTCCATATAGAATTGTGTAATATAAATGCAAGTTACTAATATAATTAAGTATTTATTTTCAGGGCAATGGAACACTACCGGCTGCAACAATTGGAAGTCTTTGATGATCGTCAGAGGACTGGGGATGGGAGCACTCTTTTCTCAGGCGCAGCGAGCAGTCCACGAGCAGTCCACATGCAGTCCACACGCAGTCCACAAGCAAACTAATGGTTAGTAAATTTTGGTTTGTTTAAAATTTTCCTTGTCGATACAAACAGTTCATAAGCAGTATACATGAAGTCTACAAGCAGAACACAAGCAGACCACACAAAGTGCACATGCAGCAGTCCTTTTGTAGAAAAATGTAATAACGCTTCTATAAAAAAATTCGTCCTATAATATTGTAGAGTT
This sequence comes from Halesus radiatus, assembly GCA_022606495.2. Taxonomy (NCBI): domain Eukaryota; kingdom Metazoa; phylum Arthropoda; class Insecta; order Trichoptera; family Limnephilidae; genus Halesus; species Halesus radiatus. Next base: position 152,159 of record JAHDVE020005576.1, read on the forward strand.
CATCCATGTTGCAGTTAAGCAGATGACATGGTAGTTGTCGTTGAAAACCTCCAAGTAGAATTGTGTAATATAAATGCAAGTTACTAATATAATTAAGTATTTATTTTCAGGGCCATGGAAAACTACCGGGCTGCAAGAATTGGAAGGCTTTGATGACCGTCAGAGGACTGGAGATGGGAGCACTCTTTTCTCAGGCGCAGCGAGCACTTCACGAGCAGTCCACAAGCAGTCCACATGCAGTCCACACGCAGTCTACACGCAGTCCACAAGCAAACAAATGGTTAGTGAATTTTGGTTTGTTTAAAATTTTATTTGTCGATGCAAACAGTTCACAAGCAGTATACATGCAATCTACAAGCAGAACACAAGCACACCACAAGCAGTCCACATGCAACACTCTTTTTTTAGAAAAATGTAAAAACGCTTCTATCAAATAATTCGTCATATAATATTGTAGTGTTCATCCATGTTTTCAGTTAAGCAGATGACATGGTAGTTGTCGTTGAAAACTCCATGTAGAATTGTGTAATATAAATGCAAGTTACTAATATAATTAAGTATTTATTTTCAGGGCCATGGAACACTACCGGGCTGCAAGTGGAAGGCTTTGATGAACGAAGAGGACTGGAGATGGGAGCACTCTTTTCTCAGGCGCAGCGAGCAGTCCACCAGTACAGTCCACAAGCAGTCTACATGCAGTCCACAGCAAGCAAATGGTTAGTAATTTTGGTTTGTTTAAAATTTTCCTTGTCGATGCAAACAGTTCATAAGCAGTATACATGCAGTCTACAAGCAGAACACAAGCACACCACAAAAGTCCACATGCAACAGTCTTTTTTTAGAAAAATGTAAAAACGCTTCTATCAAATAATTCGTCCTATAATATTGTAGAGTTCATCCATGTTTCAGTTAAGCAGATGACATGGTAGTTGTCGTTGAAAACCTCCATGTAGAATTGTGTGATATAAATGCAAGTTACTAATATAATTAAGTATTTATTTTCAGGGCCATGGAACACTACCGGGCTGCAACAATTGGAAGTCTTTGATGACCGTCGGAGGACTGGGGATGGGAGCACTCTTTTCTCAGCCGCAGCGAGCGGTCCACGAGCAGTCCACAAGCAGTCCACATGCAGTCTACATGCAGTCCACAAGCAAACAAATGGTTAGTGAATTTTGGTTTGTTTAAAATTTTCCTTGTCGATGCAAACAGTTCTTAAGCAGTATACATGCAGTCTACAAACAAATGTTAGTGAATATTGGTTTGTTTAAAATTTTTCCTTGTCGATGCAACAGTTCATAAGCAGTATACACATGCAGTCTACAAGCAGAACACAAGCACACCACAAGCAGTCCACATACAACACTCTTTTTTTAGAAAAATGTAAAAACGCTTCTATCAAATAATTCGTCCTATAATATTGTAGTGTTCATCCATGTTTCAGTTAAGCAGATGACATGGTAGTTGTCGTTGAAAACCTCCATGTAGAATTGTCTAATATAAATGCAAGTTACTAATATAATTAAGTATTTATTTTCAGGGCAATGGAACACTACCGGCCTGCAACAATTCGAAGTCTTTGATGACCGTCAGAGGACTGGGTATGGGAGCACTCTTTTCTCAGGCGCAGCGAGCAGTCCACAAGCAGTCCACATGCAGTCCACACGCAGTCCACAAGCAAACTAATGGTTAGTAAATTTTGGTTTCTATAAAATTTTCCTTGTCGATACAAATAGTTCATAAGCAGTATGCATGCATTCTACAAGCAGAACACAAGCACACCACAAACAGTCCACATGCAACAGTCTTTTTTTAGAAAAATGTAAAAACGCTTCTATCAAATAATTCGTCATATAATATTGTAGAGTTCATCCATGTTTCAGTTAAGCGGATGACATGACAGTTGTCCTTGAAAATCTCCATGTAGAATTGTGTAATATAAATGCAAGTTACTAATATAATTAAGTATTTATTTTCAGGGCAATTGAACACTACCGGGCTGCACCAATTGGAAGTCATTGATGACCGTCAGAGTACTGGGTATCGGAGCACTCTTTTCTCGGGCGCAGCGAGCAGTCCACAAGCAGTCCACATGCAGTCCACACGCAGTCTTCATGCAGTCCACAAGCAAACAAATGGTTAGTGAATTTTGGTTTGTTTAAAATTTTCTTTGTCGATGCAAACAGTTCATAAGCAGTATACATGCAGTCTACAAGCAGAACACAAGCAGACCACAAAATTGTCCACATGCAACAGTCTTTTTTTAGAAAAATGTGATAACGCTTCTATCAAATAATTCGTCCTATAATATTGTAGAGTTCATCGATGTTTCAGTTACGCAGATGACATGGTAGTTGTCGTTGAAAACCTCCATGTAGAATTGTGTAATATAAATGCAAGTTACTAATATAATTAAGTATTTATTTTCAGGGCCATGGAACACTACCGCGCTGCAAGAATTGGAAGGCTTTGATGAACGTCAGAGGACTGGAGATGGGAGCACTCTTTTCTCAGGCGCAGCGAGCACTTCACGAGCAGTCCACAAGCAGTCCACATGCAGTCCACACGCAGTCTACACGCAGTCCACAAGCAAACAAATGGTTAGTGAATTTTGGTTTGTTTAAAATTTTATTTGTCGATGCAAACAGTTCATAAGCAGTATACATGCAATCTACAAGCAGAACACAAGCACACCACAAGCAGTCCACATGCAACACTCTTTTTTTAGAAAAATGTAAAAACGCTTCGATCAAATAATTCGTCCTATAATATTGTAGTGTTCATCCATGTTTCAGTCAAGCAGATGACATGACAGTTGTCGTTGAAAATCTCCATGTAGAATTGTGTAATATAAATGCAAGTTACTAATATTATTAAGTATTTATTTTCAGGGCCATGGAAAACTACCGGGCTGCAAGAATTGGAAGGCTTTGATGACCGTCAGAGAACTGGGTATGGGAGCACTCTTTTCTCAGGCGCAGCGAGCAGTCCACGAGTAGTTCACAAGAAGTCCACATGCAGTCCACACGCAGTCCACAAGCAAACTAATGGTTAGTATATTTTGGTTTCTATAAAATTTTCCTTGTCGATACAAATAGTTCATAAGCAGTATACATGCATTCTACAAGCAGAACACAAGCACACCACAAGCAGTCCACATGCAACAGTTTTTTTTTAGAAAAATGTAAAAACGCTTCTATCAAATAATTCGTCCTATAATATTGTAGAGTTCATCCATGTTTCAGTTAAGCAGATGACATGACAGTTGTCGTTGAAAATCTCCATGTAGAATTTTGTAATATAAATGCAAGTTATTAATATAATTAAGTATTTATTTTCAGGGCAATTGAACACTACCGGGCTGCACCAATTGCAAGTCATTGATGACCGTCAGAGTACTGGGTATCGGAGCACTCTTTTCTCGGGCGCAGCGAGCTGTCCACAAGCAGTCCACACGCAGTCTTTATGCAGTCCACAAGCAAACAAATGGTTAGTGAATTTTGGTTTGTTTAAAATTTTACTTGTCGATGCAAACAGTTCATAAGCAGTATACATGCAGTCTACAAGCAGAACACAAGCAAACTAATGGTTCGTAAATTTTGGTTTCTGTAAAATTTTCCTTGTCGATACAAATAGTTCATAAGCAGTATACATGCATTCTACAAGCAGAACACAAGCACACCACAAACAGTCCACATGCAACAGTCTTTTTTTAGAAATAATTCGTCCTATAATATTGTAGAGTTCATCCATGTTTCAGTTAAGCAGATGACATCGTAGTTGTCGTTGAAACCCTCCATGTAGAATTGTGTAATATAAATGCAAGTTACTAATATAATTAAGTATTTATTTTCAGGGCCATGGAACACTACCGGGCTGCAACAATTGGAAGTCTTTGATGACCGTCAGAGGACTGGGTATGGGAGCACTCTTTTCTCGGGCGCAGCGAGCAGTCCACGAGCAGTCCACAAGCAGTCCACATGCAGTCCACAGGCAGTCCACAGGCAGTCTACATGCAGTCCACAAGTAAACAAATGGTTAGTAAATTTTGGTTTTTTTTAAATTTCCCTTGTCGATACAAACAGTTCATAAGCAGTATACATGCAGTCTACAAACAAATGTAGTGAATATTGGTTTGTTTAAAATTTTTCTTGTCGTGCAAACCAGTTCATAAGCAGTATACATGCGGTCTACAAGCAGAACACAAGCACACACCACAAACTTGATCCCACGCTGGCAGTCTTTTTAAAAAAAAAATGTAAAACGCTTCTATCAAAATAATTCGTCCTATAATATTGGCAGTGTTCATCCATGTTTCAGTTAAGCGAATGACATGGTGGTTAATAGATTGAAAAACACTCCATGTAGGGTAGTAATACAATATAAATGCAAGTTACTAATATAATTAAGTATTTATTTTCAGGGCCATGGAACACTACCGGGCTGCAAGAATTGGAAGTCTTTGATGATCGTCAGAGGACTGGGGATGGGAGCACTCTTTTCTCAGGCGCAGCGAGTCCACGAGCAGTCCACATGCAGTCCACACGCAGTCTACATGCAGTCCACAAGAAAACAAATGGTTAGTAAATTTTGGTTTGTTTAAAATTTTCCTTGTCGATACAAACAGTTCATAAGCAGTATACATGAAGTCTACCAGCAGAACACAAGCACACCACAAACAGTCCACATGCAGCAGTCCTTTTGTAGAAAAATGTAATAACGCTTCTATCAAAAAATTCATCCTATAATATTGTAGAGTTCATCCATGTTTCAGTTAAGCAGATGACATGGTAGTTGTCGTTGAAAACCTCTATGTAGATTTGTGTAATATAAATGCAAGTTACTAATATAATTAAGCATTTATTTTCAGGGCCATGGAACACTACCGGGCTGCAAGAATTGGAAGGCTTTGATGAACGTCAGAGGACTGGGGATGGGAGCACTCTTTTCTCAGGCGCAGCGAGCAGTCCACGAGTAGTCCAGAAGAAGTCCACATGCAGTCCACATGCAGTCCACACGCAGTCCACAAGCAAACTAATGGTTAGTAAATTTTTGATTCTATAAAATTTTCCTTGTCGATACAAATAGTTCATAAGCAGTATACATGCATTCTACAAGCAGAACACAAGCACACCACAAGCAGTCCACATGCAACAGTCTTTTTTTAGAAAAATGTAAAAACGCTTCTATCAAATAATTCGTCCTATAATATTGTAGAGTTCATCCATGTTTCAGTTAAGCAGATGACATGACAGTTGTCGTTGAAAATCTCCATGTAGAATTTTGTAATATAAATGCAAGTTATTAATATAATTAAGTATTTATTTTCAGGGCAATTGAACACTACCGGGCTGCACCAATTGCAAGTCATTGATGACCGTCAGAGTACTGGGTATCGGAGCACTCTTTTCTCGGGCGCAGCGAGCTGTCCACAAGCAGTCCACACGCAGTCTTTATGCAGTCCACAAGCAAACAAATGGTTAGTGAATTTTGGTTTGTTTAAAATTTTACTTGTCGATGCAAACAGTTCATAAGCAGTATACATGCAGTCTACAAGCAGAACACAAGCAAACTAATGGTTCGTAAATTTTGGTTTCTGTAAAATTTTCCTTGTCGATACAAATAGTTCATAAGCAGTATACATGCATTCTACAAGCAGAACACAAGCACACCACAAACAGTCCACATGCAACAGTCTTTTTTTAGAAAAATGTAAGAACGGTTCTATCAAATAATTCGTCATATAATATTGTAGAGTTCATCCATGTTTCAGTTAAGCAGATGACATGACAGTTGTCGTTGAAAATCTCCATGTAGAATTGTGTAATATAAATGCAAGTTACTAATATAATTAAGTATTTATTTTCAGGGCAATGGAACACTACCGGGCTGCAACAATTCGAAGTCTTTGATGACCGTCAGAGGACTGGGTATGGGAGCACTCTTTTCTGGGGCGCAGCGAGCAGTCCTCGAGCAGTTCACAAGCAGTCCACATGCACTCCACACGCAGTCTACATGTAGTCCACAAGTAAACAAATGGTTAGTGAATTTTGGTTTGTTTAAAATTTTCCTTGTCGATGCAAACAGTTCATAAGCAGTATACATGCAGTCTACAAACAAATGTTAGTGAATATTGGTTTGTTTAAAATTTTCCTTGTCGATGCAAACAGTTCATAAGCAGTATACATGCAGTCTACAAGCAGAACACAAGCACACCACAAACAGTCCACATGCAACAGTCTTTTTTTAGAAAAATGTAAAAACGCTTCTATCAAATAATTCGTCATATAATATTGTAGTGTTCATCCATGTTTCAGTTAAGCAGATGACATGGTAGTTGTCGTTGAAAACCTCCATGTAGAATTGTGTAATATAAATGCAAGTTACTAATATAATTAAGTATTTATTTTCAGGGCAATGGAACACTACCGGGCTGCAACAATTGGAAGTCTTTGATGATCGTCAGAGGACTGGGGATGGGAGCACTCTTTTCTCAGGCGCAGCGAGCAGTCCACGAGCAGTCCACATGCAGTCCACACGCAGTCCACAAGCAAACTAATGGTTAGTAAATTTTGGTTTGTTTAAAATTTTCCTTGTCGATACAAACAGTTCATAAGCAGTATACATGAAGTCTACCAGCAGAACACAAGCACACCACAAACAGTCCACATGCAGCAGTCCTTTTGTAGAAAAATGTAATAACGCTTCTATCAAAAAATTCATCCTATAATATTGTAGAGTTCATCCATGTTTCAGTTAAGCAGATGACATGGTAGTTGTCGTTGAAAACCTCCATGTAGATTTGTGTAATATAAATGCAAGTTACTAATATAATTAAGCATTTATTTTCAGGGCCATGGAACACTACCGGGCTGCAAGAATTGGAAGGCTTTGATGAACGTCAGAGGACTGGGGATGGGAGCACTCTTTTTTCAGGCGCAGCGAGCAGTCCACGAGCAGTCCACAAGAAGTCCACATGCAGTCCACATGCAGTCCACACGCAGTCCACAAGCAAACTAATGGTTAGTATATTTTGGTTTCTATAAAATTTTCCTTGTCGATAAAAATAGTTCATAAGCAGTATACATGCATTCTACAAGCAGAACACAAGCACACCACAAGCAGTCCACATGCAACAGTCTTTTTTTAGAAAAATGTAAAAACGCTTCTATCAAATAATTCGTCCTATAATATTGTAGAGTTCATCCATGTTTCAGTTAAGCAGATGACATGACAGTTGTCGTTGAAAATCTCCATGTAGAATTTTGTAATATAAATGCAAGTTATTAATATAATTAAGTATTTATTTTCAGGGCAATTGAACACTACCGGGCTGCACCAATTGCAAGTCATTGATGACCGTCAGAGTACTGGGTATCGGAGCACTCTTTTCTCGGGCGCAGCGAGCTGTCCACAAGCAGTCCACACGCAGTCTTCATGCAGTCCAAAAGCAAACAAATGGTTAGTGAATTTTGGTTTGTTTAAAATTTTACTTGTCGATGCAAACAGTTCATAAGCAGTATACATGCAGTCTACAAGCAGAACACAAGCAAACTAATGGTTCGTAAATTTTGGTTTCTGTAAAATTTTCCTTGTCGATACAAATAGTTCATAAGCAGTATACATGCATTCTACAAGCAGAACACAAGCACACCACAAACAGTCCACATGCAACAGTCTTTTTTTAGAAAAATGTAAAAACGCTTCTATCAAATAATTCGTCATATAATATTGTAGAGTTCATCCATGTTTCAGTTAAGCAGATGACATGACAGTTGTCGTTGAAAATCTCCATGTAGAATTGTGTAATATAAATGCAAGTTACTAATATAATTAAGTATTTATTTTCAGGGCAATGGAACACTACCGGGCTGCAACAATTCGAAGTCTTTGATGACCGTCAGAGGACTGGGTATGGGAGCACTCTTTTCTGGGGCGCAGCGAGCAGTCCTCGAGCAGTTCACAAGCAGTCCACATGCACTCCACACGCAGTCTACATGTAGTCCACAAGTAAACAAATGGTTAGTGAATTTTGGTTTGTTTAAAATTTTCCTTGTCGATGCAAACAGTTCATAAGCAGTATACATGCAGTCTACAAACAAATGT